>CM077162.1:125766493-125921670 GCA_039583875.1 Platanthera guangdongensis | reverse complement strand
AACAATAAATGGTCCTTCCCAGCTGGGGTTGAGCTTCCCTACGGATGCCGACCTCCCTGCTGCATCCACCCTTTAGTACCAAGTCCCTTCCACAAACTGCTTGACTCTGATATGCTTTTAAAGTACTTGGCCATTCTCCTTTTCACCTCCTCTTGTCGGACAACGGAAAGGTCCTCAGCTCTTTCCACCATGTCGAGGGAGAGTCGCAACTCCTCCTCGTTCTCTGTCCACCATTCCTCTCTGCCTTCCCTGGCCTCAACGACTCGAGGTGTTTGGACTTCAAATTCCACGGGGAGCACTGCCTTGCACCCATGAGAGAGCTTGAAGGGGTCTCTCCAGTAGCCGTGTTAGGGGTGGTTCTTAGCGCCCATAGAACCGTGGAAGCTGCTCCACCCAGCTCCCCTTCAAATTCTCCACTTTATTCTTGAGGAGGTTGACGATGATCTTGTTCGCGGTCTCCACCTGCCCGTTGCTCCTGGGTGATGGACCGAGGCGAACCTGATGTCGATTCCAAAGTGCTCGAAAAACTAGTGAACTCCGCACTGGCGAACTGGGGCCCGTTATCCGTGACAATGGCTTGAGGTAACCCGTGATGGAAGATGATCTCCCCCCAAACAAAGTTCCTGATAACCTGGGAAGTCACATTGGCCACCGCCTTCACCTCCAACCACTTGGAGAAGTAGTCGATCATTACTAGGAGGAACCTCCTCTGCCCACTGGCCTGGGGGAATGGTCCAACCAAATCCATTCCCCAAATGGAGAAGGGCCAGGGGCTGTGATACTCTTGAGTCGCTGGGCCGGCTGTAGCTGGAGGGGGGAAAACAGCTGGCATTTATGACACCTCCTCGTAAACTCCGTTGCGTCATGGCCCAGGGTGGGCCAGAAGTACCCTTGCCTGATGATTCTTCCTTCCAGGGTCCGACTCCTGGAGTGGCTCCCACACTCTCCGGAGTGGACTTCCTCCAAGATTCTTTGTACTTCCCCTTCGGCCACGCAACGAGCCAACATCCGTGAGAGTGTCTTCCTGTATAGCTGCCCGTCCTGGAGGAGATAATATGCCGACTTGTGCCTTAGCTTCTTCTTATCTGCCCCCTCCGGATACTCTCCCGTGGAGAGGAAGTCACAACTGGGTCCATCCACGAAGTTTGTTGATCAATTTCCATGAGCTCCCCTCTTCTATGGAGGGGTGGAACAGGTCGGTGATGGTACCCCCCCACCTGGGGACCATGTTTTGCTAGTTGGTCGACTTGTTCATTCTCTTCCCTGGGCACTTGTCGGATGGAGAAGGTTTGGAAAGTGCCTATGACCCCCTTCACTTTGGCTAAGTATAATCGCAGGGTGGGCTCCCTTACCTCGAACTCCCCATTGATCTGAGAGGCTACCACCATGGAGTCGGTAAGGACCTCCACGTCCAATACCCCCAGCTCCCTGTCCAGGCATAGCCCTGCTATCACGGCCTCGTACTCGACCTGATTATTTGTAATGGGAAAGTGTACCACCACCATCTGCTCAATTCTAGTTCCTTGAGGGCTCTCCAAGATCACCCATACTCCTAGGGAATGCCTCCCCGAGGAGCCATCCACCTTCACCTTCCAAGGAGTCGAGTGAGTGAGTTCTTCCTCTGCCACTTCAACCACATAGTCAGCTAAGAAGTCGGCCATCGCTTGAGCTTTGATCGAGAGCCGCGGAACGAATGAGACGTCAAACTCACTCAACTCCACCGACCACTTGGCCAGCCTACCTGGATGCTCCACCCCCTCAAAGATGTTGCGGAGAGGATGGTCAGTCACCACTCGGATTGAGTGTGCCTAGAAGTAAGGTCGCAGCCTCCGGGCTGAGATGATCAGGGTGAAGGCCAGCTTCTCCAAAATTGGGTACCGGAGCTCGGCCGTCCTTAGGACTCGGCTCACGTAATAAATGGGGAGATATCTCTTCCTCTCTTCACGAACTAGAACGGAGCTCAAGGCCTCCGCCCCGACCCCGAGATATAGAAATAGATCTTCCCCCTCCTTCGACCCTTGGAGCAGCGGAGCCTACGTCAACTACATCTTGAGGGCCCGGAATGCCTCCTCGCACTCCTTGGTCCACTCGAATTTTGGACCACCCCTTAGTGTTTTGAAAAAGGGGGAGCACTTCTCCCCTACCTGGGAGAGGAACCTACTCAACCCTGCAAGCTTCCCCGTCAGCCGTTGGACCTCCTTAGCATTCTGTGGTGACCCCAGCTCTAAGATAGCCTTGAGCTTATCAGGATTCGGCTCGACCCCCGCAGGGGTGAGGAGGTGCCCCAAGAACTTCCCCCTGCTAGCCCCGAAGACACAATTTAGGGGATTCAACCGCATCTTGTACTTGCGCAGGGTGGCAAAAGTTTCCTCTAGATCCCGGTGGTGGGAGTCCACATTCTGACTTTTGATCATGAGGTCATCCACGTACACCTCCAAATTTCTCCCTTTTGCTCCTTGAAGACCCAATCCATCATCTTTTGGTAGGTCGCCCCTGCATTCTTCAGCCCGAAGGGCATCATCTTGTAACAGTAGCATCCATCCCCCATGATGAACGAGACATCCTTGATGTCCGGTGGGTGCATCCTGATTTGATGATAACCTGAAAAAGCATCTAGAAAACTCATTAAAGAAAATCGACGACTGAGTCAACTAGCGCGTCGATCCGAGGCAAAGGGTAACAGTCATTAGGACAAGCTTTATTAAGTAAAGAAAAATTGATACACATCCTCCACCAGCCGTCTCCCTTTTTGACCATGACCACATTGGAGACCCAGCAAGGGTATTGAATCTCGGACACGAAGCCGGCCTTCAGGAGCTTGGCCACCTCCTATTTGATGGGCTCTGCCAGCACGTCCGCAGTGGACCTCTTCTTCTGTTGAACGGGGCGTGTTCCCGGGTCCAGGTTGAGGCGGTGGCAGGCCACATCCGCGTCAACCCCCGACATCTCCGCGGCGTTCCAAGCGAGGATATCCATGTTCTTCTGGATGCACTCCAACATCCTGCCCTGGTCTACCGGGATCAGCCCCCCGCTGACGCGGATCCTCTCCATCCTGCCTCCATGGGTGAGCACTTCCAACTCCACTACATCCTCTACAGCCTCCAACCTGGACTGCTCTCCCCATCCTTCAGCATCCCTCTCTTCCGAGACCGGGATCTCCACCTCCACCTCTTCTCCCGCGGCCATCAGTTCGGCCACTTCCTCCAAGTTTCTTCCTGTCGCCTCCTTCGCTCATTTCTCCACCTCCAGCTTCTCCCTTCCTTCTTGCTGCTCAGCCTCCTCCATTCTTCGTCCCATCTCCTCGGCTCCCTCCTGCCAAGAGATGGTGTTCACAGCAGTGACATAGCACTCCCGAGCCACCTTTGGGTCTCCCCTGACCCTGACCTTAATCCCCTCGGCGTTGAACTTTAAGCACTGATGGAACGATGAGGGGATGCAGCGAATGGCGCTGATAAGGGGCCTCCCGAAGATGGCACTGTAAGTGATGGGGGCGTCCATGATGACAAACCTGTAGTTTCTAGACTGACCCACCCAGGGTGACATGGAGGCCTACTCCTCCCTCCACTTCCTTCCTCTCCCCTGAAAGCCCGAACAGGGGTCCATCCGAGGCCACCACCCTTTTTTCCTCCACCTTCATCGCGTCAAACGCCTTTTTAAAGACGATGTTGACGGAGCTCCCGTTGTCCACGAGGATCCGAGAGACGGTGAAATTATCGATGGCTGCCTTGATAACCAGCGCATCACAGAATGGATCCTCGTGATCTGGCATGTCGCTTCTGAGGAAGGTGATCCTCTCCTCCGGAGGTGGGGTCTGGGAGGTGGAGGCAACGCTCTGACGATACATGGTGTGGAGGCTCGCCTTGCCGGAAGCCTCGACCCCCACCCACCCGTGGATCAGTCCGATCCCTCCTTGGGTTCCAACATCCACCCGGTCTTCGCAACGATCCTCCTCCACCCGAGGCAGGACCTCCTCAATCCTTACTTCTTGCCGTCCCTACTGCTGCTGCTACTGCTCCCTATTTTCTCTCATCTCAAGGAATTCCGGGCACGTGGCTGTGGCGTGCCCCTCTTCCTGATGGAAGTCGCAATAGGGCAACTCCACCCTAACTTCTCTTCTCCTCCTTCTTACTATCCTCCTCCTCGCCCCAAGGCTATGGCCATAGCCTCTTCCTAGTCGAGGAGCCGAGGTCTCTGGGCCTTCCTCTAGCCCAGGGGGTGGAATTGATCTTTCCCCCCTTGGTATCGATCCCTTCCTTGGTATCCTCTTGGTGGCCCCTGCCCTTGCCACTCTGGTATCCAGCCCAGTTAGTGGTTGGGCTCCTGACGCCCCCACCTTGGCTGTTGCTGCCTTTGCTCCCTCTGCTAGGGCTCTCCTCTTCTCTCGTCCTGTCCTCTTCCTCCTCTTGACTACTTCTCTTCCTCCGTGGCCCTCCTTGCCAGCTTCCTCGCAAACTCCGGGTTTGACGCCTCCCCGTCAACTTCCCTCGCCGCCCTCTCCATCAAATCTTTGTAGGAGAGGGGGGGAACTCTCTTCAGGTCCATCCTGAAGAACCCCTACTGCAGGCCCAGGGTAAAGGCCATCATCAGGCTATGGCCCGGCATCTCCTGGACCCGAGTGACCTCCTCCAGAAACCCATCCAGGTAGCTCCCCAATATCTAACTCACTCCCTACTTGATGTGAAACAGGGACTCTGACTCCTTCTTCCTCTTCTTAGAGGTAGTGAACCTCGGCATGAACACCCGGCGCAGGTCCTCAAAGCAGTAGATGGAGCTGGCCGGTAGCTGATGAAACCACTCCCTTGCCTTCTCCCTGAGGGTGATAGCGAAGAGTCGGCATTTGAACCCGTCCGACATCTGTCGGATGGAGACTACGTCCTCAAACCATTGAACATGCTGGACCAGGTCTCCCTTCCCGGTGTAGTAGGACATCTCGGATTCCCTGAACCCATCTGGAACTGGGGCAGAGGAAACCAAGTCACTGAAGGGGCTCCCTACCCCCACTGGGCGAGCTGGCGAGTCTCGCAAGCCCAGCTCGCCGAACCTTCCTCGGCCTGCCGAGCCTGGGAAGAGCCCACGCCTAGGGAGCTCGCACCCCCGGACTTCCTCAGCCACTTCCTTCCCAGCTCTCCTGTCGGGAGCGTCCTCGCCCAAAGAGGCGGCGGCCGCGATCTGGACTGCTGGAGTCGAGCACTCGGCCCGCGTGCCGAGTGCGAACTTGACGAGGCTCAGCACCTCATTCCTGAAATCTTCCAACATCCCCACCGTGGCGAGAGGCGGGGGGGGGGGGGGGGGGCAGCGAGTTCGACCTATCAGATCCCTGTCCTGTCATCGAACTCGCTGAAGCTTTTCTGCACTAACCACTTTCCACGCTCACCGCACCAAAATGTTGAAACCGGAATTCGGTCTCCTGTGGAGTTTGACCCTTGGGGAAGGGGTGGTCTCGTGCCTACTTTACTCCTTCAAGCAAAACAACAAAAGAAATAGGGAAGGACCGACCCAAGGGCTCGGCGGGGAGGACCCACCACACACCCGGAAGATCTCAGAGCGCTTCCCCTCCTTAGCCAGAGGCCTAGCTAAGGTACCCTCAGAAAGCACTTGAAAACTGGAGTAGGAAGACACTGGAATCATGCTTTCTGAGGTACCCCTTGGGTCCTATTTATAGTTTTTAGAATCTGAGCTGCCAATAACCAAAAGAACTGACCTATAATTACCAGAAAACCCTTGACTGGGTCTGCCAACAGCCAAACTCCGCTATTTTGAAGAGCTACAAGCAGACTAGTGGGAGAAAAATAGTAAAAAAAAGTACATCATTCATCCTGGCAAGCTGGGGAGCTTGATCACCTCGGCAGGCCCTGCTCGCTTGCTGTCGCCGAGTTCCGTTGCGAGGGCGCGAGCTGCGACAAGCTCGGCGAATGCCAGCTCGGGGTCGACGAATGCTGATCTTCGTTCGACGAGTTCCGATCTCTGGTCGACGAATGCCGAGCTCTAGTCGACGAATGCCGAGCTCGGGCTCGGCCTCTCCACTGCCGAGCTCGCCTACTACTTTTTAGCTCGATCTGTCTGGGCCCTAGCAACCTTTCTCGCCGGACACGGGGTTGTACAACCGCCACTGCTGCTAAATCCATCACAAAGTCCGGAGAAGACATGAGCGCTAGCTTGGGGGAGCGGCATCACTCAACTTTCGCAGCAAATAAATCAGGGGAAGTACCTGTTTTTCAATTATGTCTTTCAATTCTGTACTTTAATTTTCTCTCTCTCCCTAACCTCTTTCTCCATTGAGGACAATGTCCATTTTAAACTTGGGCGAGGACTTCCTCCTTTTTTTTTGCTATTTGTGAATATCTTTTACTTTTTGTGAATATTTTTCAAACATTCAAAAAACAAAAAAAGGAAAATACCTCCAAAATAGAAACAAAAAGGAGAATATTTCAAAGTTGAAAAAAATATATATTATAATAATTTATGCATTTTGGTATTTCAATAGTATCCCATGATTGTGTTTTTTTCCCTAAAAATTCCTTATAAACAACTTAGTTAATCATAATTTTTCAAATCATTTTTTTAATTATATTTCACAAGTAAAATGTTGTTCATGCTGTGTTTCTAATTCACAGTAGTATGTTAAGGTGAAATTATTTTTTCTAAAACTCGTATTTCTATTATGGTTTTTCGTTATTTATTTTCTTTACTTTCTCAAAAATTCATCATCCACTGTTTTCCTTTTCGTTTTTAAATAATTTTTGCAAAGTCAACTTTTGAATAGCGTAGTAGATATGAACAATTTAAGTCACCTATTATTTCTATTTTCAAGATAATTTCATCAATCTTCTTTTTATCTAGGACTGCTTTTTGAAATTTTTCAAATCGATGTTTTAAATAAATTTAAAAGCGTGAAAATGATTTAGGCCGTTTTTGTTTTTGTTTGAGCTTTCCTGCCAACCTAAAATTTTCACCACTAGTTAGCCGCTTTTGAGCTTTTTTTCCAATTTCATTTGATAACTCCACATACCATATCATCTTCATCAAAGCCAAATTGCCAACCTATCTAATCACGCTAACCTTTTTGAGTTTCATAAATATATTTTCTTGATTATGAGAGAATATTTTGTGTTATTTTTGAAAATTTTTCTAAAAATTTGAAAAAAGTATGCTCAAAAGAAATGTTTATTTGGCCAATTCAAAGTGAAAAATAAAAATATTTATGCCCTTTGTTTTGAAAAAAAAATGGAAAAGAAAAGAAGAAAAAGAAAGAAAAAATATATTTTGTTTAAAATGAAATTTTTTGAAACTCTTTGTTTTGGTTTAGTGTGATTTTAAAATCCTCCATGTTTATCTTTGAATTCCACTCATATTCATAATCCTAAACCAAACGTTTCGGTCCTATTAAGTCATTTTGATTCACGCCTTTTAAATTTTATTTAACAACAGAGAAAAGAAGAAAAGTAAATCAGTTTTAGTTTTGAATTTAAACTTAGATTTTTGTTATTTAATTGATATAATTATAATACGTTACTTGGATCTATGAATAAGTCAATGCATTTTTTTTTCATTTTCGTTGCTTTACTTAAATCTATTTAAAGAATTCCATCAAAATTTTGGATGATTTAGTTTCGATTAAGTAAAGTTTATAAAAGTTAAACCATACCTAAATAATTATTTTATATTCACGTTTCACCTTTCCCCAACTTAGAATTTTGCATAGTACTTGTGTAGGCGTAATTAGAAATTTCTGATTAGTTTTATTTCATGTTTATCTAGTTTTTATATCTTTGCTTAGGAACAAGCAAAGCTTAAGTTTGGGGGAATTTGATAGTACTTTTTGCAGTTAAATTTATTATTGTATTTTTGGGTTTTTAAAGCACAAATCATGTCTTATAAGTGCTTATATTGACCCCCTTTTGTAAATATTATTGTCACTAATGTGTTTTCTGCTTTTTGCAGGTTTGCACGGCTTTCAGCAAAATTTTGCTGTGGCACGGCACGAGGTCACGCCCTACCAGGGCGTGTAGCCCAGAGGAATGAAGCAACATGTCCGAAAATGCATTTCTTGGAAACTCAGTGAACACACGCTCTATCACGCCCGACACGGATGCGTTCAAAAGACGTGTCCCTAGGATGCGAGGAATCTCCACAGTAAGCAATTTTTCCCGCTCCACTGTCGCACCAAAATAGTCATGCCCCCAGACACGCCCTGGTCGGGCGTGACATATGGGCGTGTACTCCAATTTAAACGCCCGTCATCTACAGCAGTAAATTATCGCCGAAAAAGTAGCACCGAAATGGTCACGACCCCGGTACACGCCCTGGTCGGGCGTGACTTATAGGCGTGTAACCCAAGTACTATGCCCGTCACCTCCAGCATTCAATTTCAGACCAAAAAGTCGCACCGAACGTGTCATGCCCCAGGTACACGCCCGAACCGGGCGTGTCAGGGGGCGTGACCCAGCCCGAAAAATTCTATAAATTGAGCCCTTCTCCTAGGGTTCAGCAGGAAGTTTTGGAGTGAGAGGGGAGGTTCTTCCCCTTAGTTTTCTTGTATTCCTTATAATTTTCCATGTTTCCACACTCCTTCGTCATTTCGAGCTTTGTAATATAGCTTAGTTACTCTTATTTTGTATTAGTTGTTGTAACTGCTTAGTAGCTAAGGACAATGTTCGCATAGATTTTCATTTCCCGCACATGTAATCTTTCATTTTCAAGTTGTAGTTCTTTTTCAGTGCTAATAAAAAGTTTGTCATTTTCCTTGCTTTCTCAATGCATTTCTACTCATCTCTCTTTCCCCATTTCACCATGAGTAACTAATCCTCCTTGTACTCGATCTTGATGATCTGAGGTTCGAGTTGATTAAGTTATGATGATCTAGTTTTCTTTTTTCTTTGTAAGGCGTATACCTTGATTTACTCTTGATTTACCTTTGATTGGAGATATATTATCGATGTATATTTTCAATCATTAGATTTCATTCTTGGCTAACCGAGAGGACGATGGTTTGAAGTGAGCACTTAAGAGTGAAGAGGGTTACACGCACCCCTCGAGGGAGGTGGATGTTAAATCTCCTGGATTGGAGTGGAATCCAATAACGGGGTTCACAGCATAAAGCGCGTTTTAGGCCTCTGATTCGGACGAGAGTTCGGTCAGACCTTCCTAAACCCAGATGGACTTGACTTCGAGAGAAGCATGTTCTTGCTTTTAGAACCTCCGCGGTCAAGGTCTCTTGCCTTATTAATTTAAAAAGTTTATTATTGCATGTTTTGATCAACTTAAGCCGAGGTGATTCTCGATCGAGTACTATCGCTTACTTATCATTTAGCTTTTCTATAATTTGCAAGTAAAACATTCTCACTTCTCTAATTTAGTAAGAAACCCCAAAACAACTTTTATTTAATAAGATAATAGTAACTCCTTGAAGTAGAGGTACTCAAATCGCCCCGGGTAATACGACCTTGAAATGAAACTTAATATTCTATACTATATGCGATAAGGTACACTTGCCTTCATCGAATATAGAATCGGAGAACGTCTCATAATCACACATTCACATTCTCCCACCTTAACTTTGTCTTCTCCACGTATAACACCTTCTCCGAAAATTTATGCCAGCCCTTAAGTGCCAGCCCATGCAGCGAGATACGTCTCGCCTACCCAGCCGAGCCCGGTCTCGCCTCCGGTGAGTGGACCACATGATCCCACTCACCTCTTTAGTTCCTCTCACCATCTTCTCCGCTCTGCTACTTAAGCCGCCTCCCGCTAGCCCAAGGTTGTACACAATCCCCGCTCTTTTCGAGATTACCCCAAGCTCAGAAAGAAAGTCCAACCAAGGCTCGCGACGTTGGGATTCATTTATGAGAATCTTTGGCGGGCCCTCCCACTGGAGCATATAAATATGAGACCAAATCTCATCATGGAGTGACCCACTTTCGTTTCCTCCCATGCTACCGTCAACTTGTCCCGTTGCCAGAGTTTTCGTGAGCGTCTCATGATGGTTCAGAAGCAAAACAAGGCCCATATGGCTGCCCTGGCCCCAGCTCTGGTCAGCACCCCTACTTATGCACCTTCATCATCTCGCCTGAAGAAGGCAAAAACACCGGCCCTCCATTCTCGGCCAGCGCGACCACTTCGGCACCTTCGGGAGCCAATTCACTTCCTGACACACCTTCTGGGGAGAGACCAGTGATTCTCGACTCCTCGTCTCGCCTATCTATTCCCTCTTCTTTTATCTTCTCGCTCAATGACCATGTTTTTTCAGGGATACCTCACCAATCCCCCCATTCCAGAGAATCCCCCTTATGCTACTGACAACCAATACCAAGACTCCGACTCGCCCCAACAATCCTCGCCCCTACCACGAAGAATGACAACCTTTAATGGCTTATGGGAAACCCTTGTATTCCCAGTAAATGAACTAACCTCGCTCACCCATCCGCGCATCTCGCGGCCTCCAAGCCTTCTTGTGAGACCATCATATATTCTGATCTTCAACCTTTCTTGTACAGGCATCCAGTTCGAATCGGCCACTGAGGAATTCTCCGGGCTGCCCGCCTTCTCGCCTCCTCCTCACCCAGATGAGATTTAAGACTATCTGGGCGATCCTACGGATCCGCTGGAAATGAATCGTAGGACTGCTGGGATGCTTCGAAAATATACACACATCATCTGCGAGATGGAACGACACAAGAAAGCCACCGACCGGTGCATTGACTGGCTGGAAATTGAGTGCTCCCGCCTCTCCATCGAGATTAACGCTGGAGTTGAAATAGACGAGACCGACCCCCAGGCCATCATTAGCGAGATCGACCAACAACATCGTCTCGCGCGCCGCGGTCTGGATGTCGTTCGCTCCTTTCACATTCCTGGACGGCCTCCTTGCACGGGATCTCGCGGTGGTCGTTGGATATAACACAAGAACTGAGGGATCTTCGTCTCGTCTCACCTGTTCAACTATGCCTTGTAACTTATTTTTATTAATCTGCCGCTTGTTATAATTTATTTTTTAAAATCCTATGGACATGCTGCCTGCCTCATGCGGGATCAAATAATGTATGATGATATTCTCTCAATCTCTCTCATGTTAGGCCTTTTATTATAGATGCATTAATTGCCAGCGTTTTCTTTTCATTTTGGCTCATTGGAAAGATTATCGCGGAATTCCTCTCCTCGAGGTCAGGAGAGAGGGAAAACGAAACGTCGAGTTGCCCCTTCGACTTCCCCATTCACATTTTCCCGCCCAATTTTTCTTCTCTCCATAAGCTATAAATACCCCCCGGATCTAGATGCTCTGTGCCTATGTTGTCGCTTCCTGCTGCTTTTGGGATCATGAGTTCTCACCTGCATCCCCTATCCTGCATCTTCTCGCATCTCACTTCCGCCACACACTTTTCTACCACCTTCTGCTTCTACCATCTCGCTCACCACGGGAAATAAAAAATCTGAAGAAGGCGTGGGCCGCACTCGTTGAGGCAGGCGATTCGTTGACCACGACTTTCACACGGGCCAAATCTCAGAAGAGGATTATAACCGCTTCACCAACGAGTTCCAAGCCGAGTGGTATGAGTCTCGCACTCCAAACATCGGGGAGGTGATTAATACCTTCTCCCCTGGCGAACTCACCTTCCCCGACTCGCGTGATTTCGGCGTTGTCCCCGCGCAGCTCAACCCGAATTCCATCTCGATGTTGGTTGTATTCGCTCGCTACATACACCATGAGCGCAGCGAATGTAGCCTCACTGTCTTCCGTAAAGTGTTTATCTACCATGCCAAAGATGACGACATCTCGAACTTCAACGAGGCACCTAAGAAGAACCACCACTGGATCACCCGCTTTGTATTCATTCATTGGAGTTTGGAAGGTGTCCCACTCTCCCCGGTGTCGCCCGCGGAGATATATTACGAGACCCCCGAGGTCGGCAGCACGAAAAAGTCTATTTGTGATTTCTTTGTGTTGAAAATTTTGAAGTTAACTACCTACGGCGAGTTCTCGACTAGCTCCTTCTTGTCTTCCCTGCTGAAGGTTTGCTCGCACCCCCTTAGTCTTATGTTCACCATTACTTTGATCTATTCTAACTATTTCCTTATTTAGGAGAGAGAACTATTCATGTCCATCCACCCTGTCTGAGCAGTGCAGGGCCATTAAAAGGTGTCGCCCTCGCCAGTATATCGGCAGAGACGGCGAAGGAATCGCTGACCCCCGCCCCTAAGAAAAGTGTTGGGGATGATGTTGCCGCTCCTCAGTACAGCCCCAAAATGAAGATGAAGAAGGTGGTGTCGCAGCTAAAAGGGAGAAAGGGAACTGCTCCCAAGGAAACGAAAGAGATGTCAGGGTTCCTGACCCCCATCTCCATGGAAGAGTAACAATCAACTCACTGCCAAGCCATCTTGCCTTCTCGCGAGACGGACCCACCTGACTGAACCGCCACCACATCCACTCAATCTGTCGAGATTCCTCCACACAAAACTTGCTCCTCCTGCCGCCCAGCCCCCTCCTTGCATCAGAATTACAATATGAGGCCTATGGTAAAAGACGCCGCCGGCGAGCAGGTCCTTCTGTGGGAGAAGGACTGAAACAGAGTGTCGGTGTACACCCTCCTTCCCTCCTGGAAGGAGTAGGACCCTCCCACCAGTCATGTCTTCTCCCTTAGGTACGGTCTCTATGGTGGCCTTGGGACGGAGCCTTTTGACAGTGAGACATCGCGATACCTCATCTTGAAGACTGCCCAAGCCCAATTTCGTGCCATGGAGCTCTCGCACCGAGTCTCATGCCACGTCTCGCGCCGTCTTGTTTTCAACAACAAGAAGTGGAGGAAGCCGTGATGGTCCTGGACGCAGAGCGAGAGAAGTTTGACAATCTCTAGAAGAGGCTGGAGGTCGCTGACAACTTTCTCGCCCAAAGCCATTGCGGCGTGGTAAGCCTATTAACTTCCATTCGCCATTTTCACTCGCTAGTTTCACTTGCATGAACTTTTGTTAACTAATACACTTCTAGAAGGATTCCGAGACGGCTGATCGAATGCTTTCACGCATAGCGGCTCTGGAGGAGGAGAACAGGAAATTAAAGGCTGAGAATGCCTGCCATCTGGACAGCACGCTGCTTCACTCTCATCCAGATCCGCTCCAAGCTCCCCGTCCAGTCATTACTCTCTGGACAAGGTCGACGTCCTTTGCCGAGACACTAAAATCAAGACAGCCGAGCTCGTCCCGAAGATGATGAAGGAGCTAGGGGTTGCTAGAGATGTTGCTAAGAAGGTCATGACCCGTGACATGGCCCCCAGCTTTACGCGATACGGATGACGACTCTACTTCTAGTGAAGAGGAGTGAAGGGGCGTCAATTTGTTCTGGGACTTCTCCCCCCTTTTCGTTTCTTTTACTTGTACTTACGCATATTTTTCCGATATTGAAATGTTTCTTCATGGGAGAATGCCCCCTCTTTTTTCTGTAATGAACAAGGAGATTTTTGTTATAACCCTTCACTCTGTTTCTTTTATTTCATTTCGCTTTATCTACTGTCGTCTTTATTGAAAATTAGTTTAGGGCACAAGTCATCAGACTTCTCCTCACCCTTGCCGTGCTCGAGACCGTTTAGCCTTTTACTCTCGTCTTGACGAGAGACAAATCCAGCGTGGGTGGACACTGGAGATCAAACTGCTCATTACGAGAAGTCACCCCTTTTATGCGAGACCTGTGTTTTGTCGGCGAGCGCCCACTCACTATGGGCGAGACCCCCTTCGCCGAGCGCTAGTCTGAAATGCTCATCCTCACTTGTATTGCCCCAACCCCTTCTTCTCATAAGAATCTTCTACCAATTTCCGGATAAGTATAGACACCTTTTTTGAGGGCTCTTACAACTTAACTTGACACCGAGTGAGGCTACAACCCTGTCAGCTAGGTGAGAGCCTGCTCTACGGGTCTGCTTGGGGTCTCCTCTCCAACCAACCTCCAACCACTGATTGAGCCTACAATCCTGTCAGCTAGATGAGAGCCTGGTCAGCGGGAATACTTGGGGTCTCCTCTACAAATCATCTTCAACCACTGAGGGAGCCTACAGCCTTGCCAGCTAGGTGAGAGCCAAGTCAGCGGGACTGCTCAGGATCTCCTCTCCAAACAACCTGAAACCAGCGAGTGATCCTACAGTCCTGCCAGCTAGATGACTGCCGTTCAGCGGGTTTGCTCAGGGTCTCCTCTCCAATTCATCTCCAACCACCTAGTGAGCCTACAACCCTGCCAGCTAGATGAGAGGTTGGACAGCGGGACTGCTCGAGGTATCCTCTCGAAATCATTTCCAACCATCGAGTGATCCTACAGACCTGCTAGCTAGATAAGAGACTGGTTACCGAGTTTGCTTGGGGTCTCCTCTCCAAATCATCTCCAACCACCGAGTGAGCCTATAGTCCTGCCAGCTAGGTGAGAGCCTGGTCAGCGGGTCTACTCATGGTCTCCTCTCGAAATCATCTCCAACCACCGAGTGAGCCTACATTCCTGTCAGCTAGGTGAGAGCATGGTCTGCGGGTCTACTCGGGGTCTCAACTCCAAACCATCTCCAACAACTATGTGAGCCTACAGCTCTGCCTGCTAGATGTGAGCTTGGTCAGCAGGATTGCTCGGGGTCTCCTCTCCAAATCATCTCCAACCAATGAGTGAGCCTACAACCCTGCCAGCTAGATGAGAGCCTGGTCAGCAGGTCTGCTCGGGGTCTCCTCTCCAAATCATCTCCAACCACCAAGTGAGCCTACAGTCCTGCCAGCTAGATGAGATCCTGGTCAGCGGTCCTGCTCCGGGTGTCCTCTCCAAATCATCTCCAACCACTGAATGACCCTACAGTCCTACCAGCTAGGTGAGAGCCTTGTCAGCAGGTTTGCTCTAGGTCTCCAGTTCAAACTATCTCCAACCGCTGAGTGATCCTACAGTCCTGCCAGCTAGTTGAGAGCCTGCTCAGTGGGTCTACTCGGGGTGCCCACTCCAAACCATCTCCAACCACCGAGTGAGCCTACAGCCCTGCCAGCTCGATGAGAGCCTGGTCAGCGGGTCTGCTCAAGGTCTCCTCTCCAAATCATCTCCAACCACTGAGTGAGCCTACAATCCTGCCAGCTAGATAAGAGCCTAGTCAGCGGTCTGCTCGGGGTCTCCTCTCCAAATCATCTCCGACCACCGAGTGAGCCTATAGTCCTGCCAGCTAGGTGAGAGCCTGGTCAGAGGGTCTGCTTGGGGTCTTGCTATCTATCCTTTTCACTCTCATTCCATAAAAGAAGACACCTGCGATTCCATTATATCAAAAGGTCAGCACAACTTTACATGCATTGAAGGATGAAAAATGTTGTGTAAAATCTTTTTAAGTCATCACCGCTTCGAGCACGATCGTGGGATACCCCGTCCACATCCTGGTTGTGGTACCACCTGACTTCAAGACCTCTTTCAATACAAAGTGACCTTCCCAGTTAGGATTGAGCTTTCCTACTGATGTTCCTCTACCTGCCGCGTCTACATTCTTGAGGACCAAGTCACCATTCTGAAATTGCTTGACCCTTATGTGCTTGTGAAAGTATCTCGCCATCCGACTCTTGATTTTTTCCTGCCGAATCAATGCCAAATCCCTGAGTTCTTCCACCAAATCAAGTGAGAGTTTTGCTCTTCCACGTTCTCTGCCCTCCATCCTTCCTCTCCCTTCCTTGCAGCGGCTACTCTCGGGGATGTGACCTCGAACTCTATCGGTATGACGGACTCCAAGCCATGAGAGAGCTTAAATGGAGCCTCCCCCTTGGCAGTGTTTGGTGTGGTACTCATGGCCTAGAGAACCAAAGGGAGCTGTTCCACCCAACTTCCTCTCAAGTTCTCTACTTTCTTCTTTAAAAGATTAACGATGATCCTATTTGCTGCTTCCACCTGTCCATTGCTCCGTGGATGATGAAGCGAGGCAAAACGATGGTCTATGCCCAGCCGGATGTAGAAATCGACGAATTCCCTGCTAGCAATTTGTGGTTTGTTATCAGTGACGATGGCCAGCGGTAGCAAATGCCTGCAGATGATCTCTCCCCACACAAACTTTTTGACCACCTGCGATCTCACCATAGCCAACGCCTTCACCTCCAACCATTTTGAATAGTAATCTACCATGACTAGCAGAAACTTCCTCTGGCCACTAGCCTGGGGAAAAGGACCTACCAGATCTAGCCCCCATATCGCGAAGGGCCAGGGAGCTGTGATTGTACGTAGCCTTTGGGCAAGAAGGAGTTGTAGGGGGCGAACTCCTGACACTTTTGACATATTATTGCGAATTATTTTGCACCCTTCCCGAGGGTAGGCCAGAAGTATCCCTTCCTCAACACTCTCCCCTCTAAAGTCCGACACCTAGAGTGACTCCCGTATTCCCGTGAATGAATTTCTTCCAGTACCCTTGGAACCTCCTCCTCAGATACGCATCGAGCCAGTAGTCCAGATAGCGTCTTATGGTACAATGCCCCATCTTTCAATAGGTAGTATACTGATTTATACCTGACCCACTTCTTATCATGATCCCTCTCGGGAAGCTGTCCCAAGGTCAAAAAGGTGAGGAAGAGGTCCATCCAAGACCCATTCTGACCAATCTCCATTAGTTCTCCTTCTTCTATGGTCGGCATGAAGAGCTCTATCACTGTTCCTCCGGCTCGAGGGCCGTACGTGGCGAGTTGGTCAGCCTGAGCACTTTCATCCCTCGGGACGTGTTGAATTGAAAAGCTACGGAACCGCCCGATGATGTCTTTGACCTTCTCCAGGTACAACTGGAGGTTGGGGTCTCTTGCTTCAAACTCTACTTTTATTTGGCCCGTAA
The DNA here is from genome assembly GCA_039583875.1 of Platanthera guangdongensis. NCBI lineage: Eukaryota > Viridiplantae > Streptophyta > Magnoliopsida > Asparagales > Orchidaceae > Platanthera > Platanthera guangdongensis. The sequence continues at coordinate 125,904,874 of CM077162.1, read as the reverse complement.
CCACCATAGAGTCCGTGGAGACCTTAATGTCTTGTATGTCCAACTCCTGTGCTAGCCTGAGTCCTGCGAGGATCGCCTCATATTCCGCTTGGTTGCTAGTGATTGCGAAGGGGATCTTCAGAGCCTGCTCAATTTGGGTCCCTTCTTGACTTACCAAGATCATTCCTCCTCCAAAATAATTTTTTCCCGACGCTCCATCTACTAGTATCTCCCTGGCAACTCGAGGAGGTGCCTCAGCCTCTTGGACCTCGACTACATAATCTGATTGGAAATCAGCCACCGCTTGTGCCTTGATGGCTAGCCGAGGAGTAAAAGTGAGGTCGAACTCACTGAGCTCTATCGACCATTTGTCCAACCTGCCAGAATGCTCCACCCCCTCTAGGATGCAGCGAAGGGGGTGATCCGTCACTACATGAATCAAATGGGCATGGAAGTATGGCCTGACCTTTCTGGCTGATATGATGAGAGCGAATTCCAGCTTTGCAAGGATAGGGTACCCTAATTCCTCCTTCTTCAGGACCCTGCTTACGTAATAGATGGGGAATTGTTTTTTTCCTTCATCTCGTATAAGAACCGAACTCACAGCTCTGATCCCTACCACGTACAAGAATAAGACCTCCCCTTCCTTTGGCCCTTGGAGTAGAGGCGTCCGAGTGAGCTGTTGCTTTAGAGCCTAAAAATCCTCCTCGCATTCAGGGGTCCATTCGAACTTCTTGCCTCCTCTTAACGTCCGAATGAAAGGCGAGCATTTTACCTCGGCCCGAGAGAGAAACCTGCTTAGTTCGGCCAGCTTACTGGTGAGATGTTGAACTTCCTCGGTATTTCTGGGAGATTCCAGTTCTAGGATTGCCTTTACCTTATCGGGATTGGGTTCTACTCCGGATGGGGTAAGGAGATGCCCTAGAAACTTTACCTTATTGGCCCCAAAGACATATTTCAGGGGGTTGAGTCTTATTTTATATTTCCTTAAGGCTCCAAAGGTTTCCTCAAGATCCAAGACGTGAGATCTGAGATGTCGGATTTTGATGATCAGGTCATCCACATAAACTTCGAGGTTCCGCCCTTTCTACTCTCGGAAGATCCGATCCATCATTCTTTGATATGTCGCCCCGCATTTTTCAATCCAAAGGGCATCATGTTGAAATAGAAGCATCCACACTCCATGATGAAGGTGACATCCTTGATGTCCGGAGTGTGCATGCATATTTGTGGTATACCGAAAACACATCTAGAAAACTCATTAGTGAGCAACCGACGACTGAGTCAACCAGCGCGTCGATTCGAGGCAGAGGATAATAATCCTTAGGGCATACTTTATTCAAGAGAGAGAAATATACACACATTCTCCATTTACCCTCCCCTTTTTTACAATTACAACGTTGCTTACCCACCCCGAATATTTACATGCAGACACGAACCTTGCCTTAAGCAGCTTCTTTACTTCCTCTCTGATGGGCCCGACCATCTTAGTGTCAATGGCCCTCTTCTTCTATTGTACCAGATGAGCGTTGGGGTCGAGGTTGAGACGGTGCCATGCCATGTATGCGTCGACCCCCGACATGTCCTCCACGCTTCAGGCAAAGACGTCAATGTTCCTCTGTAAACAGGTCTTGATCTCCTCCTGGTCTTCTGAACTGAGCTAACCGCTGACTTTTATCTTCTCTTTCTTTCCTTCTTTAATGACGATATCCATATCTAGTACCTCCATGGCTGCCTTCAGCATTGACAGCTCCTCCTCTTTCTCCTGCACCCCCAGCATATCATGTTCTCTGGCTTCCTGGTTCGTTGCCTCGTGCTCCGTAACAGCCACAACCATTTCTTCCTAAAACTTCTCCACCTCTACCTCGCTGGTGCTGCCACCGTCTAGTTGTGAAATTTTCCTCTTTTCCATCCTGGCTTCCCCACCGGGCGTGTTGAATGTTCTCAAAGTGGTCAGCAAGATAGCCTAAAGCCAAATAAATATTCTTAGAACTATCCAGTTAACACCTTGATCATGCAGAAGCCCAAGGAGCAAGCTCAACACTACATGCAAATCGAAGAACAAGCAGATCTTATATTTATTAACACTTCTTTATAGGGCGAGGTATACATACCGAGACATGATTTTGCCAGTACACAAGCTAAAAATAGAAAGCACAAAACAAGACGAGCGGACAACACCAGAGTCCGCCGAGACCGCCTAGTCCGCCGAAGTCGCCGAATCTGCCCGAGCTGCTGCTACACGCCGAATACAGCATGGAGTCCGCCGAGACCGCGAGGTCACACAGACACACTGTTATTCGCTGACTACTGATGAACTGAAGAACAGACGACAACCCGTCAGAGACCGGTGGACAGGTTATTGGAACTTGGAAACACTGAAGCAAAGAACTGACAAGCCGCAGAAGCGACTTGCTGAGACCATACCCTTCACAGAACTTGACCGAAGTCACAGCCAAACTCTTGGCTCCTTGAAGCTAGTCGCGCGACCTGCACACAACAAACCATTAACTCTGCTCAACCCGCGCGGACAGGAAAATCCAGGCCACAACAATTTACCAAGCCTCACTTACTGTTCACTCAGTTCCTATAGACGTGTCGGGGGGGGGGGTCTATTTAGAGGCGAGGTGAGGAGTGTGGTCACCACCCTAGTGAATAGAGTCACCACCTTAGCTTGCGCACTAGCAATGACCCGTCCGCTGAGTCCCCATGGACTTAGCTGGATTGCAAGAAGACCCGCTAGGAGCAAAGACAAGATGTTCACCATAAATCGAACTCGCACCAATCCGCCCACACTATGCGGACAAGGAACCAACCCGCATAGCCCGCAAACACCGTACAAGGACAACCACCATTACTGCGACAGTCCGCACACAATATGCGGACAAGGTGGAAGTCCGTACAGCTCGAGAACAAAGCCATCATCCGCCAAAAGTCCACGACCAACAAGTAGTCCGCCCGGTCAACAACGGACTCGGCGGATACCGCGGACACACTGTACTTATCACTGAATTTGACCAAGTCCAGAAAACCTCCAAGAACAAATGCGAGCTCGGGGGACAAGGCCCAGTCCGCCTGTCCCGAAGGCAGATTGCCTATCATTACACCAGAAGACAGAGCCCGCAAGCCCTACTCGCACAGCTGTCAAGACAACGACCAACTACCGGACTTCATGGCTAGTCCGCAATAGCGAACACCGAAAACTCAACCAGTCCGCAAAGCATCCCACGGGTAGAACACCCAATCCGCCAGTTAACACAAGCTTGCAAATCTACAAGGTTACAAATCAACAGAGCACTACAAATAGCCTGCAAACCACAGTCCGCTCAGTCCGCTTCGCTAGAAGCCCGACTTCCTTGGCCATAGGCCAACTATGCCGCACAACAGCCCGCCTAAGTCCGTGCAACCAGGCCACACAGGTCCCTCCTCAAGAACAGCCAAGCCACCAAGATAGCCAAGGTCACCCAGGCCGCATCGAACAGTCCGCTCAGGCCATGGACTCTGACCACTCAGGCCCCACAGTCTGCCCGGCCAGGCCATCACCCACTTCCACTTCACAAATTTCAACACTCCCCCTTCAAGTGAGAAGTGGTGATCAAACCCAGCAAGCTTCGTAACCGTTGAAATGGCCCCTTCGACAGCGGCTTCGTGAAGATGTCAGCAAGATTATCTTCACTCCAAACATGCCCGACTAGAAGAGATCCATCCAACACCTCCTCCATTATGAAGTGGTGCACGATCTCAATATGCTTGGTCCTTGCATGATACACTAGATTGTTTACCAGTTTGAGAGCACTCTCATTGTCACCCCAGAGCAAAGTAGGTCTTTGCACTTCTTCATGAACATCCTCTACAAGCCACCTCAACCAGATGGCTTCCCGAGCAACCAAGGCCGAATCCTTATACTCATCTTCCATAGTAGACACTGACACTGAGTCTTGCTTCTTGCTACACCACGAAATACAAGCTGATCCACAAGTCAAAACATAACCGAAGTTGATCTCCGATCATCCAAGTCACCACCATAGTCAACATCCATGTATCCAAGCAAAGAAAAGTCGGCAATTCTACAATAGAGGAGTCTCATATCAGAATTTGTCTTGACATACTTCAAAATGTTCTTTGCCACCACTAGATGAGACTTCCTTGGTTCATCCATAAACTGACTTATTTGTCCAACAGCGTAAGTAATGTCTGACCTTGTAATCGTCAGGTAAATCAAGCTCCCAACTAGAGCTCTGAACACCAAGGGATTAGGAAGAATCCTTCCTTCATCTCGTCGAAGCTTCAGCCCATGTTCTGGTAGAGTAGAGCAACGCTTTCCTTCACCTATGCCGAATCGATTCACAATACGATCCGCATAACCCTTTTGGAAAATGAGTATCCCGCTCTCCTTCCTCTCCACTTCAAGACCGATAAATTGATGAAGCTCTCCCAAGTCTTTCATCTCGAGGCATATAGCAAGCTCAGCCCTGAGCCTAGCTACTTTCTCCTCCAAATTACCTGTGATGATCATATCATCCACATACAGTAGGACCAAGATTAGAAGCTCCTCCTTCTTCTTGACAAACAAGCTAGAATCCGAGTTGGAAGCAAGATAACCACAGAATTGAAGATACTCTGCTATCTTTACATACCAAGCTCTAGGAGCTTGCTTCAACCCGTAGAGAGCCTTCCTATGCTTGCAGACATAGTTCGGATGAACTTCAGAAACAAATCCATGTGGATGATCCATGAAGATGTCCTTGTCAATTTCTCCATAAAGAAAAGTGTTCTTCACATCAAGCTGCCACATCCTCCATCCCTTGCAAGCTGTCAAGGCGATCACCACCCGAACTGAATTCATCTTTACAACTGGACTAAATGTCTCCTCATAGTCTTCTCCGTACTGCTGTGAGAATCCTCGAGCAACCAGGCTAGCCTTGTATCTATCAATACTCCCATCTGCCTTCTTCTTCAACTTAAACACCCACTTGCAAGTCACAGGAGTAATGCCATCAACCTTGGGCACAAGGTCCCAAGTTTCGTTATTCTTGAGAGCAACAATCTCTTCCTTCATGGTATCATCCCACTCCTTGACTCCAGTGGCCTCATTGAAGTTAGCATGCTCTCTCTTATCCAGAGGACCTGCAAAGAGGAAGGAGACAAAACTCACAGCATTCCCATCACAGTACCGAGCTGGTGGCTTCACAACCCTCTTTGATCTCCGAAGAGGCTTTTCCTTACTCACTACCTCTGTTGCTTCTTCAGGCTCAACTCCACCTTCAGGCAAGCTTTGAGCAATGCGCCCCCTGCTTCCTAAGCTGGAAGCCTCAGCACCAGAGATTGAAGCAACAGGAGCTGCTGGTGATACAACAAGCTCCTCTTCTAGAACTTCATCAACCACCTTCTGCTCTTCATCAACCTTGCTCTCGGTTAGCTCAATCGAACCAACTCCATACGACGTCAGTTCGTCAAAGACCACATCTCTTGATACAACAAACTTCTTCATCGCAGGATCCATGCATTTCCATTCCTTCTTCCGCTCATCATAGCCAATAAAGACAAGCTTCCTTGCCTTTGCATCCAGCTTGATCCTTGAAGCATCCGGGACATGCATATAGCAAGTTGATCAGAACACCCGAAGGTGTTCCAAACTTGGCTTCTCCTTCAGAACATCTCAAAAGGAGTCTTCATGTTGATCGGGCTGAGCGGCATTCGATTGATGATATAAGAATCACAAGACATCCCCTCCGCCGGGAAGGACCTAGGAATGTCTTTTGAATGAAGCCAACATTTGCAAGTCTCCGTCAGATGATGGATCTTCTGCTCCGCTGCTCCATTTTGTTGTGGAGTGTGAGCACAAGTAAGATCTCTTTGGATCCCGTGCTTTCTGCAGAAGTTAGAAATCTTAGATGAGACAAACTCACCACCGTTGTCTGTTCTAAGTTTCTTGATCCGCAAGCCAAGCCGACCCTCCACCAACTCCTTGAACTCCACAAACAAACGGAAGGCTTCAAACTTCTCCTTCAAGAAATATACCCAAGTGTATCCTGAGTAGTAATCAATTAGAACAAACATGTATCTGCTCCCACCATGGCTTGCAGTGGCGGTTGGTCCCATCAAGTCTCCATATATGCACTCCAATGGTCTCTTGCTCCTCGTTTGTGATTTATCAAACGGAAGGCAACGAGCCTTGCCGTACTGACATCCCGCGTAAACATGACCGTCGCCAAATGAAGATAGCTTAGGCAAGCCTCTTACAAGGCTTATGTTATCCATAGCCTTCAGCTTATCAATTCCTACATGCCCCAGCCTTTCATGTCATATAGCAGCGCTATCGTTTGCTCTCATCCGATCAAAAAAAGAGTTAGTTGCAAGAACAAATAAGTTCTTCACTCTTCTCCCAACATGAGCAACATCAGCCTTAAGAACAGATACGTTGCGAAGGAACTTCACTTCTGTTGGCCAAAACAGTACATGATAACCCGCGTCTACCGCATTGGTCACAGAGAAGAGGTTCTTCTTCATGCCCGGTACATGATACACACTCCTTAACTTGAGTGGCCCATTATCACTATCCAAATACACAATCCCCTCTTTCTCTATTACATAAACAGTTTTATCAGCAGTTATGATAGCTTCATTACCTCAGTAAGCTTGCAAGTAAGAGAACTTCGACTTGTCTCCGGTGAGGTGATGACCACACCCAGAGTCCACGATCCACTCGTCGTTGAAGTCGACATCGGACAAAGCACAGACACAAGTGCCCGTCATGAAAGCTCTGCCCCATCCAGCCTCCTCACTCTTAGAGCAAGCTTCCTCCTTGCCTGTAGCATGCACATGCTGCAATTTGACCTTGCAGTCACGCTTGAAGTGTCCCCGCTGATGACACCTGTAGAACTTCAAGTTCTTCTTCCAATCCTTCTTAGGAGCATCACACCTCTCTGGTTAATAAGAAGTTGAAGGCTCATTTTCAACACCATTCTTCTTCTTCTTCTTATTCCCTTCCCATCCCTTCTTATTCTTGCCTGAAAAGAAAGCTTCACTACCTTCCTATGTGACAGTAACACCAGCCATCTGCCTTGCCAAACTTTCCTGCGAAGAAAGCAGGTTCTCAATATCCAGCAGAGATGGCTGAGTAACCCAGCCTTGAACAGATGTTACAAAGGCAACATACCCCTTCCTCAAGCCTGGATTATGTGCTTTTCATCTTAGCCTCATAGATAGGCTCATCAGGATCAAGTGTTGATAGCTCAGCACAGAAGCTCTTCATCTTCAGAAAGAATTTTGAGATGGTTGGGTTTCCTTGAGTTGTCCTAGCCAACTCATTCTACAGAAACTGAACTCTTGCTACATTCTTTCGATTGAACAACTCATCAATAGTTGTCCAAATATCAGCAACGGACTCACATCCAATGATGTGATCTAACGGTTCTGGTGAAACAGCCCTCTTGAGAACAAACTTCGCTTTTGCATTTGTTTTTCTGCAGAGCCTCACCTGCTCAGCAGTACTAAAGATAGCAGTTACTTCCTATCTGTCAACACCACTGACGACCTCCCATAGATCCTCGCCCAGATGGTAACTCTTCATGCATGACTTCCACTTCTTAAAGTTAGTCAGCGTTAAGAGGTCAATACTAAGACCTCTTGCATATCTTACTTCCATTGCAACAACCTTTGGTTAAGCTTCCAGAAGCACAAAGCACCAACAGAGCAACAACACACGTTGATCACCGCTCAAGTAACTGAACCTCGCTCTGATACCATGTTGAATGTTCTCAAAGTGGTCATCAAGATAGCCTAAAGCCAAATGAATATTCTCGAAACTATCCAGTTAACACCTTGATCATGCAGAAACCGAAGGAGCAAGCTCAACACCACAGGCAAATGTAAGAACAGAAGATCTTATATTTATTAACACTTCTTTATAGGGCGAGGTATACATAGCGAGACATGATTTCGCCAGTACACAAGCTAAAAAACAAAAAACACAAAACAAGCCGGGCGGACAGCACTGGAGACCGCCGAGACCGCCCAGTCCACCGAAGTCGTCGAAGCCACCCGACCTACTGCTACACGCCGAATAGAGCATAGAGTCCGCCGAGACCGCGAGGTCGCGCAGACACACCGTTATTCGCTGACTGCTGTTGAACTGAAGAACAAAACGCCTACCCGCTTGAGACCGGCTGACAGGTTATTGGAACTTGTAAATGCTGAAGTAGAGAACTGACAAGCCACAGAAGCAACCTGCTGAGACCGCAGAGACCGAACCCTTCACAGAACTTGACCGAAGTCAAAGCCAAACTCTTGGCTCCTTGAAGCTAGTCGCGCCACCTGCAAACAACAAACCGTTAACTCTGCTCAACCCACGCGGACAGGAAAATCCAGACCGCCACAATTTACCAAACCCCACTTACTGTTCACTTTATTCCTGTAGACGTATCGGGGGGGTCTATTTATAGGCGAGGTGAGGAGTGTGGTCAACACCCTAGTGAATAGAGTCACCACCCCAGCATGCGCACTAGCAAAGACCCGTCCGCTGAGTCTGCATGGACTTAGCCAGATTCCAAGAAAACCTGCCAGGAGCAAAGAAAGATGTTCACCATAAGGCAAACTCGCACCAGTCCGCCCACACTATGCGTATAAGGCACCAGCCCGCATAGACTACAAACATAGCACAAGGACAACCACCTTTACTGCGATAGTCCACACATAATATGCGGACAAAGAGGCAGTCCGCACAGCTTGAGAACAAAGCCATCATTTGCCATAAGTCCACGAACATCACGCAGTCCACCCGGTCAACAGCGGACTCGGCGGATACCGCGGAAACACTGTACTTGTCACTGAATGTGACCAAGTCCAGAAAGCCCCTAAGAAAAAATGCGAGCTCGGCGGAAAAGGCCCAGTCCGCCTGTACCCAAGGCAGATCGCCTATCATTCCACCAATAGACAGAGCCCGCAAGCCCTACTCGCACAGTTGTCAAGACAACGGCCAACTGCCGGACTTCAAGGCCAGTCCGCAACAACAAACACCGCGGACTCAACCAGTCCGCAAAGCATCCCGCGGGTAGAATGCCCAATCCGCCGGTTAACAGAAGCTTGCAAATGTACAAGGCCTCAAATCAACAAAGCACTGCAAACATCGCGCAAACCGAAGTTCGCTTCGCTTGAAGCCCAACTTCCATGTCCATAGGACAACCAGGCCGCACAACACCCTGCCCAAGGCCGCACACCAGGTCGTACATGCCGCTCCTCAAGAACAGCCATGCCACCAAGACTGCCAAGGTCACCCAGGATGCAACCAGCAATCCGCCCAAGCCGCGGACTCAGATCGCTCAGGCTGCACAGTCTGCCCGACCTGCCTATCACCCACTTCCACTTCACAAATTTCAACAGGGCGACCCTCCTGCTTCCCCCATCATTCTCTTTTCTTTCCTCCTCCCTCCACCTTCCTTCGACCCCTTCTCCTCTTCCACCTCCATCTCTCCATCTTTCTCTCCCGCCATTTCCGGCTACACCGCAATGCCTCCCTCAGTCTCTACTTCTATTTCTCCTCCGACCTCCATTTCTCCTTTCTCCTCTTGTACCTCCATCTCTCCATCCTTCTCTCCCGTAGTTTTTGGCTCCACCGTAATGCCTACCTCCATCTCCACTTCTTCATCCCCTTCATCCTTCCTTCCTTTCTCCTCCTCTACTTCGCTACCAAATTCCTGCTGCAATCGTTCCATCCTCTTCCCCATTTCCTTAGCCTCTCCCTGCCATGAGATGGTGTTTACTGCCATCACATAGCATTCCCTGGCCGCCTTTGGGTGTTCCCGTACTCTGATCTGGGTACCTCCGGCGTTGAGCGTCAGGCTTTGGTGGAAAGAGGACAGGACACATCTAAAAGCACTGATCAAGGGGCGCCCAAAAATGGCGTTGAAACTGCTGGTGGCATCCACTATGACAAAACGATAGTTCTTAGATAGCCTCCCAAGGGTCACTTGGAGTACCACTCCCCCTCGACTTCCTTCCTCTCTCCTAAGAACCCGAACAACGGACCGTCCGCTGCCAGCACCCTTCGGGCCTCCACCCTCATCTCATTAAACCCTTTTTTGAAGATAACATTTGCTGAGCTTCCATTATTGACCAGGATCCGTGACACCGTGAAGTTTTCGATGGCAGTCCGGATCACTAGTGCATCACAAAAGGGGTCTTCATGGTCCGACATGTCTTTCCAAGAGAAGGTGATCTTCTCATCTAGGGGAGGGGCTTGTGACATCAAAGCTATCCTTCGATAGTACATGGTATGAAGGATCACCTTACGGGAAGCCTCAACCCCCCCCCCCCATGGATCACTCTGATCCCACCTCGGCACCCTACATCATCTCGATCCACACACCGGTCTTCCTCTCTGGTCCATGTCACATCCACTATCCGCACTGGCCTATACTGCTCCCCTGATCCCCTAGCTCTTAACATTTCCATGAATTCTGGGAAGGTATCTATTGCGTGACCCTCCTCCTCGTGGAACTCACGGTATGACAACCCTACCTCCTCCCCTCGTCTCCCCTCCTAAGGGTTCCTCCTCCTTCCAGCTCCCGCTCTTGCTCTTCCTCTCTCTCGGCCTCTACCTCTCCCTTGGCTGATGGCCATAGCTTATTGCAGATGGGGTAGGCGTGGTCTAGGACCATACCCCCACCCCTGCTGGTTAAACCTTCTAGTTCCTCCTGGTTGGTTCCTCCCCCCTGGGGAAATCCTCTCCCTTGCCCTTGGGCAGGGCCTCCCTGCTGCCTCCATCCTAACTCCTTATACGTCGGCACCCTCAGCTCTTCTTTTCTTCTTCCTTCATTATGTATCCCTCCTCCTGGTTCTCTTGATTCAACCTCCTTCAGCCTTGCTAGCTTTTTAGCAAAGGCTGGATTCACCGCCTCCATTGTTATTTCTTTGCAGCCTTCTCCATCAACCATTAAAACGACAGTAGTGCCTTCCGAGTGAGGCTCATCTGGAAGAAGCCTTCCAGTATTCCCACATTAAAGGCCATCTGGAGGGTAAATCCAGGCACTTCCTGAATGTCAAAGATCTCTTCATGGAACCTGTACACATACTGGGCCAGGGACTCGTCCGACCTCTGCTTAATCAAAAAAAATTGACTCCGGATTCTTCTTCATTTTCTTCGAAGTTGAGAAGCGCAACTAAAAGCTTCTACTTAGTCTTCAAAGCTGTATATCGAGCCCGTAGGGAGCTGACCAAACAAGTCCCTAGCTTTATCCTTCAAGGTGATGGCGAAAAGACAACACTTGAACGCGTCCGTCATCGGCCTGATGGAGACCGAGTCTTCGAACCATTGCAAGTGTTGGAGAGGGTCGTCTTTCCCCACATAATAGTTAATCTCGGGCTCCCTGAACACTTCTGGGAATGGAGCTGATAGGATCAACTCCCAAAATGGCGACCCTCTCGCCACTGGTCTTGCCGCTCCCACACGCATGACAACTTCCCCTTGCGAGACAGTGTTCGCAGGGCTTGTGAACAACTCCCTTCCCGCAAGCTCTCGCCCGCCTCCTTCCACCATCACTACCTTCCCCGGCCACCTCCCTGGGGCATCTTCTCCCACTCTTGCCGAGACAAGCTCATCTTGCGGTGTGAGAGCAGGCACCTGAGGTAACAGGGCCGAGCAATTGCCCTACCGCGAGATCCTCTGTAACAAGTCCATAATGCCTTTCATGGACGCCTTGAATTCCTCCCTTCCAACGAATCCTCCCGAGTGATCTAACACATCTCCAACTCCTTCTCTGTGACCTCCTTCCATGAAGTAGCTTGAGATTCTTCCATGTAGGATGCGCTCCACTCTCACCGCACCAAAAATGCTGAAACTAGTAACCCGGCTCCACCTAGAGTTCAGACTGAGGTTGCAGTACACACTTACTATTCTTGAACCACCTTCTAGCCGTGAGTCACAGGACCAAAAATAGACCGACGGTCTCAGATCGGACATCCCACCACTTACCCGGAAGAATCAGAAGTTCTCCCCCTCCCTAGCCAATGCTGAGCTAGGTGCCTCTGAGGAAGAAGATGGAAAGGTTCGACAACCTCTTCAAGGTACCTTATCGGTATATTTATAGTCCTCTGAGTTTGATCTGCTAATAATCATACTAAACCAACCTGAAATTACCAAAATATCCTCGGTTGGGTCTGCCAACAACCAAACTCTGATGTTCTAAAGGGCTATATGCACACTAGTGGGCGGGATGAGCTCATCTGCCCATCTCTCAGGTCACCCGCCTTACGAGAGCCATCTCTCCCTCAAGGGCTTGCCCGTGCCGCGAGAGATGTCTTGCCTACCCAGCCGAGCCCCGTCTCACCTCCGGCGAGTGGACCACATGGTCCCACTCGCCTCTTCACTTCCTCTCGCTAACTTCTCTGCTCTGCTACTTGAGCTGCCTCCCGTGAGCCCAAGTTTGTACAGTTATCCTGCTCACTTCTTTTATGTAGGGTTTGCATATTATAGCTATGTTAATTTTTGTCTCTTTTTTCTTTTTTTTGGCTCGTTCAAAATTCCTCACAGGGCATCGTGCTTCGAGGTCAGATGAGAGAGAATGAATCGTCAACCAATCTCTTCAACTTCCTCCTTTCTATTTTTCCCGCCCATTTTTTCCACTTTCACTATCATCTATAAATACCTCCCCCTAGACCAAAATGACTTAGACCAGTGCTGCCCTCCTGCTGCGTCTTAGATCCAGACTTCTCTCCTCCTTTCTCTTGCGACTTACTTTAGCCAATCCTTTTCCACCTCCTCTCGCTCTTATCGTCTCGCCTATCATGGAAAAGAAAAAGACTGAGGATAGTGAGGGACATAGCCAGTGCGACAGAAGATTTGCTGACCATGACTTTCCTCCTAGCAAGATCTCTTAGGAGGACTACAATCGCTTCACCCGCGATTTCATGGAGGGGTTCGATTCGCGTCCTCCAAAGGTCGGCGAGTCGATCAACACATTATATACCAACGAATTTACCCTCCCCGTCTCGCACTTTGAGTCGAGGCTGAGATTTCCCCTCTGGCCAGAGGTTAAACAGGTTTTGAAATACTTTGGAGCCATCCCCACGCAACTTAACCCGAATGCTCTCTCGGTTTTAGTTGTGTTTGCCAGCTACATACGCCACGAGCGCATTGAGTTCAGCCTTAACATCTTTCGCCAAGTATTCATCTACCACGCCACCACGACAGTGTCTCATACTTCATGGGACAATTATTAAGGTGTTCGAGATCCCCAACAAGAATCAGCACCGGCTTACCCACTTCGTCTTCATCCACGAAAATCTTGGAGGCGTTCAATGTTGGGTATTGCATCCACAATAACCAAGATTTGTATGAATTCACCCTTGAACTAAGATGAATTAAGTTTGTATTTGATGTACTTTTTAGTTGAATGTTTGCATGATACAATTGCCAAGTGTAGACCAATTTCAGTCTACAATGAGTCACCAAACACAGGACCATACAATGTAATCCCGTATTGTGTGATCCATGGTGTTGACTCATGTGTAGGCTCTCTATTGGGACACATTTCCTTTTTAAGCACTAAGGGCACGGGAGAAAAGTTGGATGCTGATTATAATGAAGAAATCTTGTTTTCAGATATTCAGAGAAATTCTCGAAGTGTTTTTCTCGAGTACTATGTTTTGTACTCGAGAAGGAATAAAACTTGTTCTCGAGTGAGACTTGTTATGATTTCGAGTTGCAGAAGCAGTTCTCGAGAAAGCCTATTGCTGTTCTCGAGAAGGCTTTCTATACTCGAGTACTTCATGACACTTCTTATCGAGTTACATCGTCTCCTAACAGAATTTTTCTAAGTCTTTTTCTCGAGAAGACTAAGTTTATTCTCGAGAAGACTATGCCTAATTCTCGAGATGTGGAAGATTTTTCTCGAGACCTAGACTATTTTTCTCGAGAGCCAGACATCTGTTCTCGAGATACTTCTTTGTTCTCGAGTACCAGAATGATCCTTCTCGAGAACTAAAATTCATTTTTCTCCAGTACTTCTTTCATTCTCGAGATTGCTGATTTCCACCTCCATATTTTTTCTAAGTCCTTTTTCTCTAGATCGTCATTATTGTTCTTGAGAACAAAACTTATTTTTCTCGAGTACAATCATTCTTCTCGAGAATAGCTGTACTGTTTTTGAAATTTTTCTTAAGTCCATACAGACGGATTTTCATATGTAATTAGCACGTGATTGGTCCACGTGGCTATCATTTATTATGAGTATAAACGTTATGATAATCCTATAAAATGTCTTATCATAATCGACAAACCCTAGAAGAAGTCGTATGAAGAAATTCTAAGCATTCTGAATCGGAAATTCACTTTCTAAATCGAGATCCGTCGTCGCTGTTCATCGCCATTCTTGCTGATACGCTTTCGATCCAGAGATTCAGACCAAGTGATTCAACGATCAAGATATTTTACAATTGACAGATTCTCCCCTTGATCTTGCTGAGTCTAGAATTTTAAGATCTAGAGATCTAGCCGAGTCTTCTTCAAATTAATTCTGACAGAGCCTCAAAGTTCAGGGAATAAGAAAGGAAGAAGTTTTCAGATCTGAGAAATTACTGCATGTATTTCTTTATATTCATTTTATTCTTGTAGGAGATTCTTCTTTGAGTGTAGGAGCTTTGTTCTCCGAGTTATATGTAGGAAGTTTTCTCTTCCGAGTGTAGATCCTGTTTTTGGGATCGAGTTGTAGGAACTTTGTTCTGAGTGATAGTATTGTTTTTAATCCGAGATTAGTGGAGTAGCCGAGTGTAGTGCGTTGCAAGACCGCTGAGGTGGAAAGTGTATGCACCCAAGGTTGGGGACCACTATAACTCTTGGTGTTGTCTGTGAATTCTTGGTTATTTTTATGTGCATCACTCGCTAAATTTGTATTCTGCAAAAACACGCACAACTCACCTAATCACCCCCTCTAGGTGATTTAGGTAGACAACTTAAATATTTTCAATTGGTATCAGAGGGAGATTGTTCACAAAAAGGTTAACACCTTGAACAGATCTGGACCAAGTTGTCTTTTGAGTTATACAAGCGTGGACAAAGCTAAGGATTTTGCCAAGCTTCCTATATACACAAAGACAAACTTTCCCATATTGAAATAAAGGATTAAATTTCTCATGGAAGCAGTGGATCAAAGGATCTTCATGATTGGTGATGAAGGTCCTTATATTCCTATGACCGTCTCCACTATTGATCCCACCAAGAAAGTTCCTAAGAAGTTAATGGATCTTGATAACGATGAGATTGCACTTGTCTCTTTAGACAAGAAAGCCAAAAATATCATCACAAGTGCAGTCGATGATTCTATGCTACAAAACCTGATTCACTGTCAATCCGTCAAGGAAATGTGGCAATCTCTTATCATCGTGATGGAAGGTACTGAAGTGGTTAGGGATGACAGAAGATCCCTACTGAATCAAAAATCTAAAGCATTCCAACAAGGTCCCAAGGATTCAATTGCAAATACCTTTGAAGGCTTCTTCAAGATTGTTAACGGCTAAGAGTATACGGCCGGGTCTTCACTAATGGAGAGTTTAATGATAAGTTTCTGAGGTCCTTGACTAAGGAATGGGACAACAAAGTCTGTGCTATCCTAGAGTTTGGTAAACTGGTAGAGACTGACCCTCAAAATCTCTTCGAAAAGATTATGTCCTATGAGCTGCAAATCTATTCAAGAAAAGCTGAAGAAGAGAAGAGTCAGTGTTCATCCAAGGAGAATTCTGTTGCACTGAAGGCAGACAGCTCAAGGGAAGTCAAAGATGAATCACCTGCTCCTGCATAGGAAGATAGTGAAGATGATGTTTCAGAGCCAAGCACCTCTAGCCCAGAGTTATCAGAAGGAGAGTTTTCTCTTCTGTCTAGGAAGTTCAAGAAATTATTGAACAAGAAGAAACAATGGAGAGGCAAAGATGCCTCGTACAGAAAATCACGTCATGATGGTGATCAAAACAAGAAAGGCGCAAGTAGCCAAGACAGGTATCATTCTAAACAGAATAAACATATTTCTTCTGACATTGTTTGTATTGTTGCAATAAGCCAGGACACATCATTACTGATTGCCCTCACAAGACAAAGGAGGGGGGAAAAAGAGAGGAGAAGAAATCTTCTTACAACAAGAAGAGAACTGAAAGAAGCCTAGTAGCCAAGAAGGGCAAGAATCTCAGCGACTCTGACTCATCTGTGTGAAGTGAAGAAGAGGAAGCCTACTTTGGGCTAATTTCACAAATAGATGATGAAGAGGAACCCCAGTACACTGGGAAGGTAAACTCTCATACTTATCTTTCTGAATCAGATGCTTCTGATCATGATCATGAGGACTTCTCTTTTGATGATGAGTCTGAACTCATGGCCCAATATAAAGAGTTAATCGAGGCTTACGACAAATGTCGAAAAGTCATGAAAACTCAAGCCAAGGAGATTAAATCTCTCAAGGCTGAAGAGAGCAATCTAAGAGAGGAAGTCACCAAGACGGAGTCACTCAGAGAGAATTTCAATGCTGCTATTGAAGAGTATAATAAGGCTCTCGAGCACCTAGATCTGAAGGAGAAGATCATCCAAGAATTGGAAGAACAACTTGCTGTGGAAAAGAAACTTGCTGAAAGTTTCTCCAAGCCCAAGACTGTCCTTCCTTTTGTTGCTGAATTCTCAGCTCAGGCCAAAGGTTCTTTCTTAGGCCATGTTGATGCTCCTAGTAAATCCTCTAGGAGAAATAATGTAACGTCCCAAATCGTAGTAGGCCCCTCCTGCGTGTTTTTGAGTCAAGAGAGCTGACTTGGGTTTAGGGGGAGTGGTGACAACTGGGCAGCAGACGTGAAAAGGAGGAGAAATCCGTCAAACATAGGACACGGGTAGAGACACGGGCGTTTCCCTACACGTGTAGGAGTGGTTAGCTCTTGAGTCGATGACTCGAGTATGTCCAGAGAAGCACACGGGTAGTGATATGGGCGTGTACCTACCCGTGTGCGTGTGTGTCGAGTTGAACTCGACACAGCGTGTCGAGATCGACGAACTATATGTCGAGATCGACGAATTATATGACACGGGTAGCGATACGAGCATGTCCCTACCCGTGTGTGTCAAGTTAAACTCGACAGTGCGTGTCGAGATCGACAAACTACGTGTCGAGATCGATGAATTGTATGACACGGGTAGCGATACGGGCGTGTCCCTACCCATGTGCCGTTGTGTCGAGTTGAGTTTGTCGAAATGTATCCAGAGAAGGATACGGCCAGGGAACACGGCCTTGTCATGTGGACACAGGTCGGGACACGGGCGTGTCCCTACACGTGTCGAGTATTGAACCGACACTAAAACCGTCGTTGACGCTTCGCCCAAGCAGGACACGGGTAAGGACACGAGTGTGTCCTTACCCGTGTCACTCTTCATATATAAGGGGAAGTGAAAACCCTAGCCGTTTTCATGCTCATTTCATCCCCTATTTTCTGAGAGAAACTCCTATTGAGAGAAGAAAGTTGCTGGACCTACTTTTAGAGGAGAAGATCCGCGGCCGTTGTCAAGGAGAAGATGCCGCCGAGAAGACTTACACGATCTATGGCCGGAAATAGTGGAAATGCCGGAAATGAGGTGAGCTTCCTCCCATCTCCCTTGGTGCTAGATCTGTAGATATCTAGGTGAGATGTCGACTCAAAAGAGTTTATACTAGTGAGATGATGATTTCTCTAGGAAGAGGTCGTTCTAGGGCTTGTGCTCTAAGGCTAGTTGTGTCTTCAACCTCTCCAAACTTCTATGTGAAGATGGGGGATGGTTTCGTGAAGAATCATGGCCTCATGAGGGTGATTATGGGAGGAGGAACTTCTGGTGTGATTTTGGAAGACCGACTTGAGGAGGAAGATGAATCGATGCTGTTCATTCCTCTTTAAGATGTGTGCAGAATCTGTGTTCTGCGCGCAACAATATTCTTGGCCATTTTTAGATGTGATAAGTCTAGATCTAGGATGTCGACTAAACACAAAAGTTGAAGTCCTCGAAAAGACCTTTCCAATGAGTGATTGCACGTCTTCATGCGAAGTGTGTATCCACAGGAAAGTCTGAACTAACATGACGTCCGAGAAATCCTGCATGCAGAAATTGTGTTCACTACACAGTAGACTTCAAGGTTGATTTCAAGTTTGATACTATTGAATCTAGGTTGTGGTCTGACTTAAACATTGTAGCCCATGGAAAGACCTTTCCGTCGAGGTATTACACGTCTTCACTGGTTTCTTGTAGCTTCAGGAATCTCCGGTTGAAGTTGTTGTCCAGATTTATTCTGCACTTAAATTCTTAGTTTTTATATAATATGAATTTGGATTCGGTGGAATTAATGTTGCAAATTTAACTCGAGATTTTGGTGAACTATTTTATGTTAACCACCGTAGTGCTATGAATGATGAAGATTACTAATTGGATTTCATATAACTGAATTGTGAAGCAAGCTTATTTGAACAAAGTGACTTGTTAGAAATTGGTAGACTATTATTTATGCGCATTATGTTATGTTATGTTGAAATCTTTTGGAATGACATATAGAAAGATAAACTATGGACATGAGTATATTTGAGTGTTGAAATGAAATTTTGTAGTCCAATACTTAAAGCGTAGTCTCCCTACGAGTAGTATTGTGGATGGATATATGTGCGGTGTTGACCGTCACTAGTTGGGTTCGAGTTGAGATGAGGTATAGATGGATGGTTGGGTAATGTCCTTGTGCTTACTTCCGAGGCCCCTTCCATAACATGGTGATGTGGAATTTGCATGCGGTGTGAGTCGACACGCGGCATCGTAATCCTAGGTTAAGGATAATGTGGCAGGTCTACGGGCTCGCCGATCGTCACACCGACGGGAGTTGACAGTTAGACTTTAGGCGGTTGGGCTGTGTCCTCGGTGTTCACGTCTTGAGGCCCCTTCCATGCCAAGTGAACGGTTGGGCTGTGTCCTCATGCTTTCTTTCGAGGCCCCTTTCGGGTCACACCAGGCCAGTTCGGGCTGTGTTCTCGTTGAACATCTACCCGAGACCTCGCTGGGCCATAGTAAGCATGGGCTCCGCTGTTGTGTTCTTAGCATTGAGGCGTCTGGAGTCCTAGGTGAAATAGTGTGGATACTCACCTAGTAGTAGAGATGCCTGCTTTACTATCACCGCCTGGCACAATGGTTGATGCCTGAGAGGTTAGCTACCTGCTCAAATAGTGGGAACTACTAGTCTATGTTGACATAGCGTTTGCATGGTATGATCATGGGCGAGTGATTGCATACCATACATACCATTATATAGCATTGCACAATAACGTCCTCATCGTATAAGTTTGAATGGGCACTCTTATACGAAGAGTTACTTTTATGTAACCCGATCATTAACTTATAAACATGTATGGGCATACTTATAAGTTAAGTTACTTTCCTGCTGTAGATACTTGCACTTGATAGTTTGTTATTGTTTATGTAGAGATGCTAGAATATAATGCTATTAATCTTATTGTACCATCACCACATGCTTGTATCTATTATACTATTTATTATACTTGTACCCTTGTTCCTTTCTCCGCCCGGTGCGGAGGAGTCACCGGGGGAGCGGATGTGAAGCCACTTAGTCTTTTCGACTAACGGTTGCTACGTCTTCCTTTTTAGGAGGTCACCCCACAGGTAGAGCAGCCGCAGACTTTGCAGCGGGACAATCAGGCCAGGATGACAGGGCCTGAAGTGACGGTACCGTCCCGACCGTCGGTTACAGATGTGAGTGTTGTGAGATTCTGATGTAGCCCGTTTGGGATACTTTTTATAGCTGTACTCTAATACTTGTAGAAGCTTATTATTAGCTTCTCATTTGTTGTACTATTTGGACAGTATTACTTAGTGTGGATTTGAGTTCTTCTTTTATATTATGGTTAGGTTGGCATGTTTATATTGATATTGGTTGTAGCCGGCGGAATAGGTGTCTTGTGGTACAGGTTAGCCCGTGTGCTAATGCTACCACAAGGCGGCTGTTCTGGGCATAAGACCCCCTTCGTGCCATATTTTGAGATCTGGGAGGGGGGAGGGGGTCTTACAAATAAGGGTCAAAGGAAGAAAAAGGCGGCCAAGAAGGTTTTGGCCAAGGGTAAAGGGAAAGTTCGTCAAGATCAGACATCATTCAAAAATGTCATCTTTACAACGAACGAGTTTGATCTTGATTCTTCCTATGGTCACTTCGCTAGGCCTACTTATGTAGAGCCCAAGTCTTGGTACCTAGGATGGACCCATCCCCAAAACTTTGGTGAAATTGTCTTCAAGGCACCTTATGAGGAGATTACTCTTCAGAGCTATTGCCCTTATAATCATGGTCATAACATCTAGAAAGCACCAATAGTAAATCCCGTTGTGGAAAAGCTTCTTAAGGAGAATAATCCATGTGAATGCCATCACCATGAAGCTTCTATCTCCAAGACTGCTGCCCCTGCTAGTCCACACTCTCAAAATGTCAAGCAGGAGAAATTCAGGTAAAGATACAACGGATTTGACTGTTGGTGCTGCGGCAAAGTTGGTCACTTGCCATTGATTGCTGGTTTAACCCCAGAAATAATATTACTGCTCAAGTTAACAATGTGAGAAAGACCACTCATAATGTTAATACACGTAGGGGGAGTATTCTACTAGAGATCAAGGACCCAAACGATTTTGGGTTCCTAAGGCAAACTGATTTGTGATTGCAGGTATGTCCAAAGGACACCAAAACTCCTATATGGTACTTGGACAGTGGATGCTCTCGGCATATGATCGGAACTAGAAGACTACTCCAGAATTATTCTGCAGTCATGAACGGGCCAAAAGTCATCTTTGGAGGTTCTGACAGAGGAATTAATAAAGGATATGATATGATTACGATTCGTAGTGTATCCTTCTCATATGTGGCTTATGTTGAAGGATTGGAACACAATCTCATAAGCATAATCCAGCTCTGTGATAAAGGATACATAATAGAATTTCATGCAGACAAGTGCTTGATAAAATCGGTAGATAATCTGGAAATGATTCTATCAGGCACTCGTAGTAGAAAAATATTTTGTTTTAATTTTATTTGTATAGACTCTTCTATGGCAGTGTGCTTTTTCGCTAAAGATAGTGCATCTCTTGGTGACCAATGACAAAAGAGACTAGAACATATTAATTTCAAAACTATTAATAAATTATTTTCTCTTAATTTAGTACGTGATGCCCCAAATGTCAAGTGCGCTAAAGATAGACCTTGTCACACATGTATAAAAGGCAAGGAAACAAGTGCTACCATTAAAAGTATTATTGGCAAACACTATAATGGATGTTTACATCTACTTCATATGGACTTGTTTGGTCCACTGCAAGTTAGAAGTTTGGGAGGTAAGGATTATACATTGGTTATTGTTGATGATTACTTGCGCTTTGCGTGGGTGTTCTTTCTAAAATACAAGTAAGATACTTTTGATATCTTTACTAATTTTGTCAGGCAGATCCAGAATGAATACAACTGTTCCACAGTGAAAATCAGAAATGACAATGGAACAGAGTTCAAGTCTGGGTAAATGAAAGAATTCTACGAAAGCCCAGGTATCTTTCATGTGTTTTCCTCTCCTCATACTCCTCAACAGAACAGAGTAGCTGAGAGAAGGAATAAATCACTTATAGAGGCCTATTGGACCATGTTGTGTGATGCCTCACTACTAAAATATTTCTGGGTTGAAGCCGTCAACACTGTATGCCACGTGCAAAATCGAGCACTCATAAATAAAAACCATAATAAGACACCTTATGAACTACTAAACTTCAGGTAGTCGACAATTCCATACTTTAGAATCTTTAGTTGTAAGTGCTTCGTCCTTAACCACAAATATCACACTACTAAATTTAGTGAAAAGAGCTTTGAAGGTATTTTTGTAGGGTATGGTAGCCATAATAAGGTATATAGGATTTTTAATAAGAAAACCCTGGCTGTAGAAGAATCTATTCATGTTATATTTGATGAGACGAGCTTGCTACAAGGCAGCTCTTCTAGTATGTTTATTGAAGATGCAGGTTCAAAGATAAAAGAATTAAACTTGGATGAGCCAACTGAAGAGAAAGATCAAAAGATCATCAAAATCACCACACCAACCCAAGTGGGAGAGGTTGATGACCATGATGAAGATACCATTCAAGTAAATGAAGTCACTTTTGTGGTTGAAGAAGCTCCAGATGCAAGAACTCTAGAGCTCAGACATTTGAAGGATCACCTAATTGATCAAATCATAGGTGATCCCCGGAATGGTGCCAGAACTCGTAGAGGTACAACTAATGAAAATTTATATTTGAGTTTTCTCTCATAGGTTGAACCGAAGAAGTTTGAGGAAACAAACTCAGACACATCATGGATAATGGTAATGGAAGAAGAGTTGAATAAATTCAAGCATTTCCAGGTTTGGAATCTTGTTCCAATACCCAAAGATAAGAACATCATCGGAACAAAGTGGGTCTACAGGAACAAGATGGACGAGGATGGAACAATCATAAAGAACAGGGCCATACTCGTTGTCAAAGGGTACAGACAAGAAGAAGGAATCAACTTCGATCAGACATATGCACAAGTGGCAAGGCTGGATTCAATCAGGTTTTTCCTAGCATATGCTTCACTTAAGAGTTTCACTGTCTATCAGATGGACGTGAAGTCGGCCTTCCTTAATGGTGACATAAAAGAAGAGGTGTATGTGGAACAACCTCCAGATTTCGTTGATTCTAACTATCCTGCACATGTTTATATTTTATTTAAAGCATTATATGGTTTGAAACAATCTCCTCAAGCTTGGTACGTGACGCTGTCTAACTTTCTTCTTGAGAGTAAGATCACAAGAGCAAAAATAGATAAGATATTATTTATTAGGGAAATTAAAGGCAAGATTTTGCTAGTGTAAATCTATGTCGATGACATCATTTTCAGCTCTATTGACGACAACCTCTATAAAAAAGTTTTCCAAACTTATGCAAGGGAAGTTTCAAATGAGCAGTTTGAGAGAGCTGAAGTATTTCTTAGAACTTCAGGTGAAACAATCTGAAGATGGAATTTTAATCTCTCAGACAAAATTCACTAAAGAGTTGATTAAGAAATTCGGAATGGAGAATGCAACCTCTATAAGGACCCCAATGGGTTTAACTATGTCTCTGGACAAGGATGAGAAAGGGAAATCTTTTGAAAAAACCAAGTACAGAAACACAATTGTATCCTTGCTCTATATTACTGCTAGTAGACCGGATATAATGTTTTCAACATGTGTGTGTGCTAGATTTCAACTGAACTCTAAGGAATCTTACTACACTGCTGCAAAGCGAATTTTGAGATATCTTAAAGGTACACCAAATCTTCTCTTATGGTGCCCAAGAAGGAATGATAGCGAACTAATTGGTTTTTAGATGCAGATTTTGCAGGAAGTAAAGATGATAGAATGAGCATTTCCAGGACTTGCCAATTCATTGGAAGAAGGCTCATATCATGGAGCAGCAAAAAGCAAAATTGTGTCGCAATTTCAATGGTTGAGTCAGAATACATTTCTGCCGGCAGTTGTTGTGCACAGTTGTTTTGGATAAAGAACCAACTTGAAGTCTAAAACTTGAAGGTCAAGGACATTCCATTATTTTGCGAATCCTCCAGTGTAATTGCCATAGCCAAAAATCCAGTCTCTCACTACCGGACAAAGCACATAGAGCTGCGATACCATATCATTAGGGAGAATGTGGAGCATGGTGACATAAATCTCCAATATGTCTGAACTGACAGGCAGATTGCAAATATATTCACGAAGTTGCTGGACGAGGCCAAGTTCTCGTTCTTCAAAATAGAACTTGGCATGCTCAACAAGGATGAAGAAGAATGAAGAAAAAGGTGACAACAATTTCTAGTTCTGGTTTTACAGCAAATCAAGAAAATTTCAATATATGGACTTCATCTCTCGAGAATGGCGGTATAATTTCACGAGAACAATTGTTCTACTCAAGAATGGCAGTATCATTTCTTCAGAAGAAGTTCAAATTCATCGATCGGTGTTCGACGTTTTTTGATCAGATTTTCGTCTATCCTATTTCGTCGATCGGAGTTCAAATTTCATCGATCAGAGCTTGAAGTTCGTCGATAGGTGTTCAACGTTCGTAGATCGGAGTTCCAGGTATTTTCTAATGTTATTTATATCTCTTATCATCAAAATTAAAGGAACATATAAATAGATTATAGTCCAAGAATTTTCTTTTCCCGATTTCAAAACCCTTTCTCTCGAGAAAAGACGCTTCACCTTCTCCTTCTCCGCTGACTGCCACAATCAAGCCCATTTATCCATTCGTAGGCCAGCTAACAGTTCTTTCTCCTCAATGGCATCGTCTTCCAAACTCGGAATCGGCAGTGAACTAAATTCAATAGGAAATGGCGAGATTTCTGATGACTTTAGGAATGTTCTTATCTTGCTCAATACTACAGGTTTGTTATTTGTTTTGGAACATCCATGCTGTATTTTAACTTCTGTTGTCGAAGTGTTATTCCAACACGCAAAGATTAAACGTAATATAAAGGTGCTCAAGTCAAGGGTTAGAGATATTAATGTAAAAATGACCTCTCTCTCTGTTTCCAAGTTTCTGTAACTACCAATCATAGACATGGAATATGACCTCATCAGCACTGATTATGAAGGACAATACAGTTTCTGAGCGATTCCCCAATCATCTCACACTGTTAGAAGATAGTTCATGAATGCAGAAAGCAAACTGTTGGCCGATATTCTGTGTAAAGTTCTTCTCTGCAAGACAAGCTCCATCAACTACATCACACCAGAATTCTTTGATATGATGACAATAGTTATCTGTAGAAAGAAATTCCAGTGGGGCATGATGCTCTTTGAGAAAATTAAGGCATGTCTTAAGAGCCCAAATTATGGCAGGATCATCTCTCTATACCTCAACCAGATGAACCCTGAAGAATTTTCAATGAAAAAGGGCATAGCCCTCCACCATGCGAAGAAAGTTTCTATTACCTCCATCGAGAGATGGGAGGTTAAAATTCAGAAGTCTGACTAAGCATCAAAGAAAATTGAAGCTATGGACATGACCCCATCTCCTCCTTCTCATGAGATAACTGACCTAGTTATTGAGGGGGAGCCTACCCCATCTGTTCAAGCTCAGCCAACTCCTGCTCCAGCTTCCACTGAAACTCCAGCAACAGTTTCTATAGAAATTCCTCCTCAAATTATACAACCTGCTGCCCTTCATCCAGTCCAAGAAGATGTTACTTCTTCTTCTGCTGCTGTTGCACCCTCAGTTCCATATCCATCTGCTGCTAACACTTCCACTCTACTGCCTACAGAACTTTCAGATTTTCTTACTGTTGAAGATCTTTCAGGCTCAGAAAACCTGACAGATGCTTAGGTTCAAGAACAACTTCTGTCTACTGATGAAGACATCAACAAGATGATAGAGGAGCTCACTTCCAAAGAGCATCCATCCCTTATACCTGAAGATCATCTTTTCTCTCCAGCAAAGTCTCCTGAACAACCAGCACAGTCCCAGAACATCATCCAGATCCATCTCCTCAAGTAGAAAAATCACCTATACAAGGCCAAGATCCAGAAAACTCTCCTAAAGATTCACATGATGATGAAGTTGCTTCACTACAAGTTTCAGAATATAAAATAGATGTTGCTGAACCAAGACTTCGAAGTCTTCACTTCAATATTCCCTCTTTACTGCCCAAAGATGTTGAAGATGAACAAAGCACAATCAGTAAAAAGCAAACCACTACATCCATAGTCATCATTGAAGAGATAGCTCCTTGGACAGTCCCAGTTCAACCTCCACCATCAACTCAATCTAAAATACTTCCTGAAGGTAATATATTGAGAAAACTTGAAGCTATGCTAGCTGTATAGAGAGATTACTTTGATACATCTCTAAAAGTTATAACTGATAAAATGTCTGTATTAGAAAATGAAATGAGCCATGAATTTGCTGAAATCCAGAATAACACTGATGAATTCAAAAGGCTCTTTCAAATACGAGGAAAAACAATTGATCATACAATGACTAGCATAGGTACTGTAATGGAGCAATCAGTTACCATTAGAAATAATCAAATTCAGCTAGATAAGAGAGCCCAAGAGAGAAATTTGAAAACTTGTGAAAGTGGTGGTATGTACTGATACCACCAGTGGGTTATACTGTTTAACTCTAGAGGGGGTGGGGGTGAATAGGGTATTTAAAAATCCTTTAGATTTTTATTTCAGAGTTAAAGATTGTGATACTAATTAGTGTAAGCAGAAAGGTGCAGAAATAAAACTAAGCTAAGCAGCAATCTGCACACAAAAAGAAATAAAGTAGCATCACAGATGACACAAGAATATTATAGTGGTTCCCATAAAATTTGGGTACATCCACTCTTCTACCACCCTGGCAGGAATCCACTCAGGTTTTTGATCAGGTGCCCTATCACCAATCAGGTTTTTGCTCAAGTGCCTGTTACCACAAGCTCTGTTTCGGGTATATCAGGAAACCCTTCAGGCTTGTGATCAGGTGCCAGAAAACCAAATCAAGTCTTTTGATCAGGAGACTTGCAACCAAGTGTTAACTTTTGAAGGGAGTTAGAACCCTATATACAGTGGGGTAAAACAAATAAAATAAGATGTTTTCTTCTCTTTTCACAAAGCAACTGAGAAGACTTGTAGATTCTTGATGGTGTCAAAGCTCTCCCTGAGATGAAGATCTATTCAGGAAGAATGCGAGCTTTGCAGGGTGAGTAGGTCTTCTAAAGATTTTCCAGAAAGTTATAGACTAATAAAAGCTGATTGTCTCTTGAAATCATACTGGAAGATGAACACTTGATGAAGACAGAACTTATTTTTTTTTTATATTTTCTAGTGTTCTATCTCTTCTTGTTCTTACTGTTGTCGACTGAAAGAGAAAATATCTTTTTATATATCTCTGACTAATTTGTCCTTTGAAATTGAATTATCTGCATTCAATGCTGACTGCCTGGAGAATGAAAATCTGGCTGGAGAGAATATAGAATTACTGGATTTCCCCAACTGTCCTATTAAAAATGACAAGTAATATTCCTGATGAAGACCATAATCAATGCTACTACTAATGGCTATATTCAGAGAATATAAGCATTGATTATTCAGGAATAACTGCAAGAGAATAAGGACAAAATGAGTGAAAAATCCAAGTATGGAACTGCACAGCAATCGTCGAGCAGAGAACAGATTTCATCGACCTGAGTCCAAAGTTCGTCGACCAGAGAAATCATGTTCGTCGACCTGGGAATTCTTGTTCGTCGACCTGAGAACCAAGTTCATCGACCTGAGAACCAAGTTCGTCGACTTAAGATCAGCTAACTGCTTTCTGTGAAGAACTTCCCATTTCTGTGCTCTAAGTTAGTCTAGCTGATAATATAATTTCGTCGACCTGAGTTCAGAGAAGGGATTCTGGACTTAATGTGTTGAAGTTGATCACCTATAATTCATCGACCTGAGCTCAAATATCATCGAGCTCAACTTAGAGAATTTACTCTGAGTTTGTCGAGCAGAGCATGACTTTCGTCGAGCTGAGTTCGATGAACGTCGAACTCACTTTCCTAAACTTGATTTTCTTCTAAGTCTGAGTCTTCTGCATTCTTCTATTGGCTGGTCCATGTGCGGTTGTTTCTAATTAAGGATGTTGCCTAAACTTTAGGTCACAAACATGACCCTGGCTATACATGTTGGGTCAATTATCCTAGTTAGTGAACCTAGCCTAAATCAAACTAGCGATCCAATAATCTCCCCCTATTTATGTGAGGTCACTAATACAAATGAAAACAAAAACACTCACAAAGCAAAAGAAATATATCTGGTAGAAAGATTAAAATATGCATCAGATATTTACAATGTAGCTTTGTGTCAGTAGATAAATAAAGAGTTTAAGACACAAAAAAACTAAACAGCGTATTCTCATTTCTTTTTCTTCAATTTATCTTTTTGCTTATCCTCCTTTTCTTTGTCAGCTGGCTGAGTAAACTTGATCTCTCTATTAGGATTTGCTGCTTTCTTCTTGGACATGGTTATGTCAATAGCTTCAATGATATTGAGAGATATGGCTCTAGGCACAACATCCTCTTGGTGCAGATTCTTATAAGCATCTACATTAAAGAATTTGTTAGCTTTTGCATACTTGTTCAATTTTTCTTTCCTGTATTTTGACATTGTAGAGTACTGAGATGGATCCTTTCCTTCAGCTTTGGCTTTGTTTATCATTGATAATCCAACCAGTTCCTAGAACCTTGCCATTCTAGCAGTAGTAGCTATTTCAGTATTCTCAAATGGAATGGGAGGAGACTCTGGATTCTTAGGACTGTTAGCTTTAAATGGTTCAGGGACTTGCTATTGCTGCTGCTGAGGATATTATTGTTGTTGCTGATGTTGATGCCTGCTGGAAGGGTACCTCTGCTGGCTTCTTCCTTTAGAGGATGAGGATCTACCATGTTGTCTTTGGTATCTTTGAGAATACGAGGTAGACCTCTGAGAAGAACTGCCTGAAGCACCAGCAGCAGGTGGAGGAGGAGGAGGTCTTTTCCTATATCTCTAAGGAGGAGGAGAATATCTTATACTTTTCTTTCTATCCTTCTGCTAATTCTTGGATAGCCACATCCAGGCTGGCATTCCAAGATAAGGAGTAATTTTCTAGATAATGTAATAAGGAGTATCATGTGTTGGATTAGGCTTGGGTACAACAACTGGAGGAGCCTTCCTTTTCTTAGAAAATTTCTTCTTTGCAGAAGGGCTATCACTAGAATCATCATTTTCTTCATCATCCTCAGAGGAGCCTTGATGATCATCATATAAGGCGTAATAGCCGTCAGAAGTTCTTTGTCAATGTTCAGTTCTTTGTCAACTTTCTTTTCAGCCTAAGGTTGTGCTTGAGGTACTGGAGCTGGAGCTGGAGCAACAACTTGAGGTTCTGGAGCCTGAGGCTGTTTAGCAGCTAATAAGTTTTCTCCCTCAATATAAGCCATGATGATTTCATCCAAATCTGGCATTGGACTGTCATCCATCTTGTAAGTACGAACTGAGACAGTCTCTGGAGAAGAGAGAGCTTTTGGAGCAGATATTGTATAAATCTCTATAGCTGCAAAACTATCCTGGAGTTGCTTAACAACTGAGGGACTAATGGGTACTATGTAAGGGACAATAGCCAAAGATGGCTTTAGGAAGATAGAAGGAAGAGAGCTTAAGTAAATTGTATCAAAATAATTCAATAGACTGAATAAATCCACTGTGTGATTGACAAGACAATCACCAATAGTTATTATATCTGTATCCTATATAACTGTATCTGTATCTAGAACCATATAAATATCTATATCTGAATCTGTTGCTGTTGCTGCTGAAATTGGAAGAGCTTCTTCATTGAGCATCTCCCCCCTGCCAGATTTTAGCAGGAGCTGGAAACAGGACCCTAGTTGAAGAAGGAGGGATAGAGGAAGCAGCAAGGAGAGCAGCAAAGGAGGAAATAGAATTAGCAAGAGGTGCAATAGCCTCTGCTATCAGAGTCCTGAGCACTAGAGTGATGTGCTCCAGGATGGTAGACAGGGAAGTGGAAACTGTATCCATAAATTCAAGTGGAGTTTGGGTGGATACAGAGAGAGAAGCAGGAGTGACATCAGGGAGGATGTCATCTTGAGGAGATGATGGTGCAGTGGATGGTGTTGGACTGGGAATGTTATAAACAAGTGAGGAGGGTGTATTTGGTGGTGAGGTGAGTAGAATGAATGTGGGGGATGACAAGAATGATTCAGTGTTGATGTCTTGGAGATGGGATGGAAGAGGAGATTGAGGAGGTGTGATATGTTGTGGAGATTGAGGAGGTGTGGCTGATGTGTTAGAAAAGGGATTGAGATGGTTGGTTGTTGTAGACGAGGAAGTGAGGTTGGTTGGGGAGATGGAAGAGTTATTGTTGGAATGGATATGGTGGAAGTCGAATGTGGAAGAGGAGCTTCTTCAGAACCTGGGTGGGGAGTGGTTGTATCAGCCCTTGTGCCCTCAGAAGGCCTGGAGGAGGATGAATGGCTTTGTTATCCTCCTCTCCCATCTGCCAAATATGGCAGAGGTTAGCCTCTTGGAGGCATTGATGAACACTGGTGAGGAAACCAGATGTTCAGATGCTTTATCCTACAGAAAAACCCCCAAAATCAGGCCAAAGCACACTTCTTTCTTATTATTTTTCTTCTTAATCAGATCAAATAATACTTTTCCCCAGTTAATTCTCGTCTTATCAACCAAGGCAGCCATCACTAAGAACTGGTGCCTTGTGATATAGTAATGTGTTGTATGCTTGCCTAACAGCACCTTCCCGATGATATCAGCTAAGAACTTGCATTCAGCAGCCAAGTTCTTTTTCAGTAGCTTATTAGGGTTATCTCCAAAATGACCCATTCTAATCAACATATTATTATACCCCTCAGAGTCCATCTCAATGCCATCAGCACCATTTAATAGACCAAAGATTTCGGTTAGTATATTAGGGGAGAGGGAAACATGGTTCCCAGAAATGGTTCCTATCATATTTATCTTCTGTTGTGGAGGAAGAAAAGACCCATTCTTTGATCTCGGTCATAGCAATCTTAATTCTTTGAGTCATAAATTTCCTCAGATTCTGATCTTCAAACAACTTCAGTATTTCCACAAATATTGCGTCAGAGTGTTGGAAAGAATCAAAATCTATATCAAAACCCATATCGATTTTCATGGTGGAGAGAGCGCTTGCTGGAATCACCATGAATGCACCTGCAAGAGAGAAACAAAGATCAAGTGCAAAGGGAACTAAAAGCGCGGGATGGAGCTCGAAGAAAACCTAGATATAAGGTTTTCAGAATATGAACCGCCAATCTCCGTTCGACAAAAAAGGAAAAGATCTTTGATCTAAGTTTGACGAAGTGATTTAATAGCAAATGAGTTCGTCAATCTCAGTCTGAAGAAGACGAATAAATCGTCGATCTCAGTTCGACGATAAATTCACTAAAGCAGGGATCATTGATTTCCGTTCGACGAAAACTATTTCACTAAGAAGTGATCGTCGAACTCCGTTCGACGAACTCTTCACGAGAAGTTCACAGGTCGTCGATCTCCGTTCAACGAACTGTCAACAAATCATCGACCGTAGACAGAAAATTAATTATCTCATCTCCATTAATCATCCCTAACTGATTCAAGAAAAACAAATGTTTCTTCTCATCCAATGACTTGGTGAAGATTTCTGCCCTTTGTAAATCAGTGGAAATGAAGACAAGATTAATTTTCTTTTTGTCTACACAATCTCTAATGAAATGATGCATTATTTCTATATGCTTGGTCCTACTATGATGCACTGGATTTTGTGTTATGGATATAGCACTGGTACTATCACAATATATAGTTGAATTATTTAAGTTGGATCCATAATCCAGTAGTTGGTTTTGTATCCACAAAACTTGTGAGCAACAGCTGCAGGAAGCTATATATTCTGCTTCTGCAGTTAATGTGGACACAGAGGTTTGCTTTTTACAGAACCAGGACACTAGTCTATCACCAAGGAACTGACATATTCCTATGGTGCTCTTTCTATAAACTCTACATCCAGCATAGTCAGCATCTGAAAATCCAGTTAAGTCAAATTCAGACTCTGATGGATATAGAATTCCTATATTTGGACAACCTTTTATATATCTCAGAATTCTTTTTAGCAAAATATAGTGAGATTCTTTAGGGTTCACTTGGAACCTAGCACAAATGCATGTAACAAACATTATGTCTGGTCTACTTACTGTGAGATATAATAGGGACCCAACAATGGCCCTATATAACTTCTGATCAAGAGTTTTTCTATGCTCATCAGAATCTATCACAACATTTACAGCCATGAGTGTCTTCATTGCTGAGGCATCACACATCCCAAATCTTTTGCCAAGCTCCTTAGCATATTTAGATTGGGAGATGAAGATACCCTTAGATGATTGTTTCACTTGGAGACCAAGGAAATATGAAAGTTCACCCATTGTACTCATCTCAAACTTTGAATGCATAAGGTTAGAGAGCCATTTGCATAATTTGGGATCAGTTGAGGCAAAGATAATATCATCTACATAATTGTGTACTAATAATTTTATCTTTATGATGTTTAATGAAAAGGGTCTTATCTACAATGCCTCTAGAAAATTTATGCTCTAATAAGAAGCTGGCTAAGGCCTCATACCAAGATCTTGGAGCTTGCTTTAAACTATAGAGAGCTTTATGCAATCTAAAGAAATAAGAGGGATAGATTGGAGAGATAAATTCTGGTGGTTGCTCCACATATACTTCTTCTTTGAGATCTCCATTCAAAAAAGCACTTTTAGCATCCATTTGATAGACTTTGAACTCCTTGAATGCAGCATATGCAAGGAAAATTCTTATAGCCTCAAGTCTTACAATAGGGGAAATGTTTGATCATAATCAATGCCTTCCTCTTGACTATAGCCTTGAGCTACTAGCCTTGTCTTATTCCTCATAATGTTCTGTTTTGCATCAAATTTGTTTCTGAATACCCATTTGGTTCCAATTACTGGATAGTCTTTGGATCTAGGAACCAATTCCAAAACTCTACATCTCTCAAATTGATTGAGCTCCTCTTACATTGCAATGATCCAGTGGGGATCTTGTTCTACATCTTTAATTGTTTGTGGCTCAAGTTGAGAGAGAAAACAAGCAAACAACAATCAGGGTTGAGTTGATGCCTTGTTTGCACACCAGCTGAAATGTCTCTAATCACTTGAGATCTAGGGTGATCTCTAAGTGTGACAAAATTAGTGGGAGGAGCTTGTTGGGCAACAACTTGCGGTGTAGATTCCTCTTGTGGAATTTCATTATTTGTTGAAGAGGGTTCAGTCACCTCTATACATTCTTCTTCACTTTCAACTTCAACTTATGGAGATGGATGTATTTGAATCTCTTGGGTGAGGCTTAGATCATCCAATATCTCACATAAGTGAGGTACGTGCAAGGTTCTATTGGTAGAAATCTCTTTCTCCTTATAAGACATGTTAGCTTCATCAAAATTCACATGAATAGATTCCTCAATTTTTAAAGTAGATTTATTAAACACCCTATAAGCTTTGCTGACTTAGGAATATCCTAGAAACATTCCCTCTGCAGCCTTAACTTCAAACTTTTTAATGTATTTCTTATCATTATTATGAATATAACATATAAAACCAAATATTTTAAAATAGGTGATTTTAAGTTTCTTCCCTTTAAGCAATTCATAGGGAGTCTTATTCCTAAGTTTATGTATTAAACTTCTGTTCAATACATAGTTTGTTGTGCTCACAGCCTCTGCCCAAAAGGATAGGGGCATGTAAGCATCTGCACTTAATGTGCCTGCAGCTTCAATTAAGGTTCTATTCTTCTTTCAGCTACCCAATTTTGTTGAGGAGTTCTAGGAGATGAGAAGCAATGTCTGGTACCTTCCATCTCACAGAACTCATGCATAAGAAGAGACTCAAACTCAGTACCATGATCACTTCTGATCAATGCAACTTTAGTAGAGTACTCAATTTGTATGGTCTTGAGAAAATCTGTAAGAACATTGATTGTATTTAACTTGGATCTCAGAAAGAACACCCAAGTGAATCTTGAGAAGTCATCTACAATTACTAGAGTATAAGATTTCCCTCCTAGGCTTTGTACAACAATAGGGCCAAAAAGGTCCATGTGTAGCAAGTATAAGATCCTAGGTGAATCACTTTTATTAACTATTTAAAACTAGATTTAGTTTGCTTTCCTTATTGACAAGCCCTGCAGAGGCTTCCTTCTTGTAGGGACCAGAAGGCAAACCTCTAACATGGTCGTCTTTAGATAACCTAGCAATGTTTTCATATTAACATGTCCTAATCTTTGATGCCATAAATCAATTTGATTTCTAACAAGATTAAGTAAATAAATATCTGAAGTTACAGAATGAAAATCAACTACATCTATATTGCCTTGTCTATTTCCAATTAAACAATTTGGTTTTCTTTAGTAGAAATAATACAAGAGCTTGAGTTAAAATATACCTGATAACATTCATCACATAGTTGACTTATGGAGATGAGGTTATCCTTTAGTCCACTTACATATGTCAGCTTTTTAAAAGTGAGTGCTCTAATCTTTACTTCTCCAAAGCCTTCAGACTGACCACAATTTGAGTCACAAAAGATTATCTTTGGTCCCAGCTTGGACTTGTAATTATTTAGATTGTCCTTGCTGCCAGTCATATGCTTGGAGCATCCATTGTCCAGATACCATTGTTGATTTAAAGCTGGATAGATCTTTACCTGTAAAGAAAATAATTAGTTGTTCTTGACCCAGATTACCTTGGGTCTTTTGTTTTTCTGATAAGAAAGACTTGATATAACTGAAAATTCATGTTGGGATTTATATCCTAAGCGATGATATCTCCTAGGTGAAATTTCCCAATTAGCATAAGGACTAAAGGGTTTTCTTTGTTGATTAAAATTTTTGTCAAAATTGTGATTTTTGTTATGTCTGACTGGGTTCGACGAAAGGTAGTAAGTTCGTCGAACGGAGTTCAACAAAGTGGGATGAGATCGTTGATCTCTGCTCAGAGAATGAATATATTCATTTTCTGTGCCCCAATTTCGTAGATCTCTGCTCGAGAAACCATACAAAGTTCGTCGATCGCAGTTAGATGAATTATTGTTGCTATTATTTGCGTTCATAGATCGTCCATCGGAGTTTGATGAACTAGCCATATTTCATCGATCTGAGTTCGACGAAATCTGTTGAACTTTGTTTTTACTTAGATTTTTCTTGTTTCTATTCTGTTGGTTTTTAGATTTAGGTAATTCTTCTCTGGGTTGCTTATTGTTTATTACCTCTTTACCCTTAGCTGAAACAAATTTTATAGGTGTTGATAATATATGTCTCTTAAGTATGAGGGGTAAACTTAATGAGGCACCTAAGCCCCGTTTACCATTCAGTCTGGCATTGACTGTACTTATGATGTCCATCAGCTTAAGGCTTCTCCCATTGAGATATTCCTCAAGTTGCTTAGCCTAACATTACTCTATTTTTAAAGAAATAATTTGTTTATTAGCTAACACTAGATCATCCTTAAGTTTAGTGTTTTCTGCAAATAAATTATCAAATTCAGATTGCCTATCTCCTAGCATTTTAATTTCTTTTTTAGATTTAATTAAGTCATTACATAGAGCTTTGAATTAATTTTTAAAATCAACAGAATTAAAATCAAAAGATAAGATTACCTGATCCCCATCTATCTCAGATTCCTCTTCTGATTCTTCAGAATGATCTTCTGCTTGCTCTTCAGCATTAGACCTGCTATATGAGGCATTAATTTACATGAGGCAAACTTCTCTTGCCTTGGCTTCTTCTTCATCTTCACTGGAGCTAGAAGATGATGACTCTTCATCAGTATCACTCCAGGTTTCAGTAATGAAACCTTTTTCCTTTCTTTTGTTTTTGCTGGAGGAATGTTTGCTTGAATGACAGCTGAAGTTCTTCTTGTTCTCCTTCTCTTTTCTCCTGTCTCTTTTCTGAGCTTCTGGTCATTCAGGAAGGATGGTACCAGGCTTTCTTCATCCAAAGCAGATAATCTCCTTGATAGGAGTTCTGTCATACTTAGGTTTGTAATCATTTTTGGATGGCCTTCTCCTAAAATCTTTCTTGGTCAGCTTGTAAATCTTTTGGCTAGCAAGTACATCAACTCTTCTTTGGCTGGAAGGTTTCAGGTTCTTTTGTTGCTTTGAAGGCAATATTGTGTTCCTTCCTTGAAGAGGTTGAGGCATTCATTTCAGCAGCCTCTCTAGTCTTGATCAATTGCTTATAGGATTTGAGCTTTCCCAAGAGAGACTCAATAGATATATCATTCATACTTCTGGCTTCTTTGATTGGCCAGATCCTGAAATCCCACGTGTTGGGGAAGCACATCAGGATCTTGTCATTGATCTCAGTCAAGGAGATATCTTTGTCCAGGGTTTTCAGTTCATTGATGATAACATTTAGCCTGTTATACATCTCAGCCACTGTTTCAGATTCCTCCTTCTTGAAGTTCTCATATTGAGATATCAGGAGGGATCTTCTATCCTTTCTTTCATCTGCAGAACATGCGACCATCTAGTTTAGAGAGTCTTAGATTTCTTTTGCAGAGGTGCACTCAGCCACCATTTGAAAGATATCATCTGACATGGTCTGTGCCAATATGTTCATGGCTTTAACATCAGCAACTTTGGCTTTCTTCTGAGCATCAGTCCACTCAGGTGGTGGAACTGCTTGAGTGCTACAAGTTGCTGCACATGTGGATGCTGATGGTTGAGGAGGACTTGTCAAAATAGAGTTGAAAATTTCCTCATCAATAGAGTTCATGTATAGCTTGATTCTTACCTTCCAGATTGCAAATTTGTCTAAGTTGCAGACTAGAGGTCTGGTGCCAGCATAATCTTTATTTTATGTCATTGATGTAATAATAGAAAAACTAGAGAAGAGAGAAACAATCTAACAAGGATCTTGGTTCAGATGTGAATCTGAGAAACCAAAGATAAACCTGCTTTGATACCAAATTAAAGTTGTGGTATGCACTGATACCACCAGTGGGTTAGACTATTTAACTCTAGAGGGGCGGGGGGGGGTGAATAGAGTATTTTAAAATCCTTTAGATTTTTATTTTAAAAATAGTGATATTAATAAGTGTAATCAGAAAGGTGCATAAATAAAACTAAGCTAATCAGCAATCAGGACACAAAAAGAAATAAAGTAGCATACAGACGACAGAAGAATATTATGTGGTTCCCCTAAAACTTGGGTACATCCACTCTTCTACCACCCTGGTAGGAATCCACTCAGGTGTTTGATCAGGTGCCCTGTCACCAATCAGGTTTTTGCTCAAGTGCCTGTCACCACAAGATCTGCTTCAGGTATATCAGGAAACCCTTCAGGCTTTTGATAAGGTGCCAGAAAACCAAATCAAGTCTTTTGATCAGGAGACTTGCAACCAAGTATTAACTTTTGAAGGTAGTTAAAACCATGTGTACAGTGGGGTAAGATAAATAAAAAAAGAAGTTGTCTTCTCTTTTCACAAAGCAACTGAGAAGACTTGTGGATTCTTGATGGTGTCAAAGCTCTGATGTATGTAAATCGGCAAGCACACCGGTCGCACAAGTAATAAAGTTTGGGAATGAATCCTCGAGTGTCGGTCTCCTGAGGAATGCAATTAGCATAAAGCGGCAACAGTACAAAAATATTGTTATGAGAGTTATAAATAAAAAAAAAAGTAAAAAGAGGACTTGAGAGATTGTGGTTGTTTTATCAAATAAACTAGTAAAATCTATGCGGGTCGAAGGCACCGCTTCGCAAGGTGAAGTGGGTGTTTCGGCCGCGATGCTGAACTTCAGTTGGGCGAGTGAACGGAAAGCTAAAGGATGGAAGTGTTCTTGAGTGGAGTTCAATCGGGTATGGCACGGGTATGGAGTGGATGTGGAGTGAGCGAGGCGCATTCACATACACTACTCACAAGCATAAGAAAAATACTAGCATCCTATTAGATATAGAATAAAACTTGATGTTTATTATAATATAAACCATTCCATACTACAGAGGAAGGGGAAGAGGAGTAAACCAAAAGAGAGTGAAGATCCACCGCAGGTCGTGGCCGGAGTAGTGAGTTGTGAATCTGCTTTCGGGCTCAGTCCAAGGAGGCTTCCGATACCAACAAGCTGTCACCTCGAAGGCCTTTAAGTCTGTTCTCTAGGTTATCTTCTTCACCAACTCCGGTGGAAAGCTTGGAGTTGAAGTCGTCAATGGCCGAAGGCTTCGCCGGAGAGTTTGAAAAGCTTCGGAGTAGTTGGAGAAGTAAAATGGCGATTACCGCGCACTCCCCGATCGCAGCAAATGATGGTCGTTGACCTAAATCGCGGAGCAGGGCCTTAAATACGGAGGCAGCAAAAGCAGTGCGCACGATCAGTGGCGCACGACCAGTGGTCGTGCACACTGTCAGTCGATGATCGTGCGCCATTTCCAAATAGACCTGCAACCTGGATAAGAAGCATCAGCATATATGCGCACGATCAGTGGCACACGACCTGTGGTCATGCGCACTAAATCCATGGATCTTGCGATTGGCAGGGACAGATTTACAGAAAGCAAGGGGTAAACGTGCACGAGCAGTGGCGCACGACCAGTGGTCGTGCGCACTACGGCCAGTGCTCGTGCGATTACCCGGTTAGGATTAGGAAAATGAGAATGTAATGCGCACGATCGGTGGCTCGCTACCAGTGGTCGTGCACAATAAGTCCAGTGGTCGTGCGCAGTATTCCTTCATTGTCGGGGTCTCCCGAGCGGTTCCGAAGTACGCATACGAACCCTGCACCAACAGAAGAGGCAGATAGGCCACCAAACGTGCACACCACATTCCCAAGACAGGATTAAAGAACAACAAAAACAAAGAAACACAAGAAGCACACAGAAACGGGTCTATAGTGCACTTAATCGTTAAATAGGCACATAAGTAAATATAAGTGATCTGGCGAAACTATATCCACAAACGACAACGGCAAGTGTACCGTATCGGGAGTGGTATAGGTTTATAAAACCAAGGTCGTATTAGACTCGGGTTGGTGGAGTAATCCTACTTTGAAAATCATTATTATTTTATCAATAGAAATTTGAAGTTTTGGGGTTGTGCAAAGTAAAAGCTAGAAATGTTAACGGAATTAAAACAATGGTTTTTCAATTAGTACCCGATCTTGAGTCACCTTGGAATTATAAAATTACAAAATGAAAATAAAGTGCAATTCTCTTGTTGAAGAGGCTTTGACCGTGGAGGTTCCCGAAGCATGAACACCCCTCTTTCGAGGATTAGGTTCAACTAAGCTTAGGTGTATCGACCGAACTTTCGTTCTCAAATCGCATCGCCTAAGACTTGCTTTAGGTAGTGAACCTCACTATTAGATTTTACTCCAATTCGGAAGAGTTACGTCGTCCTCTCTCGAGGGTTGCGTTCTACTCTTTTTACCGATGAGTGATCGATTCGCCTTACGAGCCTTTCGGCTAACTAAAGAGTGAAAACTGTTTTGAAAACTATATAAAAATATATAGCCTCAATGAATTGATCAACGGTAAATCGTAAGTGTTCAACAAATTGAGAAGCGCAAAATTAAAATCACCGCAAAAATTATCTCATCCTCGGATCGTCTCGATCGAGCACTATGGAGAATTAGCCGCTCATGGAGATGGAGGAATCATTATCATAATAATGCGACATTATGAAAAAGTGAAACGAAAACGACAATTGATAAAAATTGAAATTGAATTATTTTAAAGTGCAAATAAAAATTAAACTTTTATTTATAGGGGGGAACGGCGAACAAAAACAACGTTACAAAGATACGTACAAAATTATTGAGCAAATTAAAGACAAAAAAAAGAACAACTTCTACGCACAAATTTTGGGAACAAGAACTTCCAATGATTTTTTTTTTTTGAAATGAACAACTCTTAAAACAAACTGCTGGACTCAAATTGCTCTCAAGTGAAATGCCTTCGAAATTCTCCGCCCCCCTAATGTCCAAGAAAGATCCGTATTTATAAGGCCACAACCGGGCGAATTTATTCATTTCGACGTTACTGTTCATGCTACAGTAACGGCGGAAATAAATAAATTCAGCCGGGTGAAACGACAAAGGCGTGTGCTCCGGCGCGGGGTGGATCGCTGACGTGGAGGAGGAGTAGCCGTTTACTGGATTGATGACGTGGAGTTGCTGTTGGAGGATGCCGAGCTTGCTCCTGTGAGGGTGGTGGTGAAGCTGGCCATGTGGAAGTGCTGGATGGTTGTTGAGGTGGCTGCATGGAGGTTGCCGGCGCTTGGAAGTTGTTGCCCGAAGCTGTTGAAGTGGTGGCCGGGAGAGTGAAGTTGGAGGAGCTTGAGGTGGTTGTATGTGGTAGAGCTGTAGCTGCATGCGGAGAAGGTTGACACGGAGGTGGCGGTGCATGTCGGAGGTGCGCGGTGGTGGCGCTGCTGGTGGCCGAGTGGAGGAGGAGTTGAAGTTGGGACTCGGGCTTGGCCGGGGTTGTATGTGGTAGAACTGTAGCTGTATGCGGCGAAGGTTGACGGGGAGGTGGCGGCCGAGCTTGCTGTATGGAGTTGGCGGCCGGAGCTTGCATGGTGATGGCGGAGGGTGGAGCTCCCGCTGGAGCATATATATAATATAACTTTTATATATATATATATATATATATATATATATATATATATATATATATATATATATATATATGTATATATATATATATATGTATATATATATATATGTATATATATATATATATATATATATATGTATATATATATGTATATATATATATGTATATATATAATAAATAGGGCTCGGGTTGCATGAATGGAGGGTGATGATCGGACTCCACGCTGACGAACCTAAATTATATGGACGTGACAGCGGGATATTGCACAGAAAATCCCTCATACGCCTGCCGCAATCCTACAAAATAGAGAATATTAGTGTTAGACCTCAAAATATTATTTTTCTACGAAATATTTTATAAAAATCACGAACATATGTCAATATTTAGAATATCTAATTAAGATAAAAACCATATATGATGACTAAATTACTAGTCATCAAACACCTCCATACTTACTCGTTGCTCGTCCCGAGCAAACCATTTTTCATAAGAG
This sequence comes from Platanthera guangdongensis, assembly GCA_039583875.1. NCBI lineage: Eukaryota > Viridiplantae > Streptophyta > Magnoliopsida > Asparagales > Orchidaceae > Platanthera > Platanthera guangdongensis. The sequence goes on along the minus strand of CM077162.1, from coordinate 125,864,169 downwards.
TAGGAAGATTTATTGCTAGATAAAATTTTGAAAGCTAGAAAGTAAAATGCAAAGTTTTATGCTGGTATGTGTAGATATTTTAGTAGAGAGACGTTCTTGGCATAAATACTAATTTGTGAGATAATTAAAATGTGTTTTAATTATTTATTATTACTTTTAAAAAGAGTCGATGGTTAAATCACAAGTTATGTGAAGGGAGAAAATAGTGTGATCGTTGAGATTTAAATTACTAGATTCTGACGCTCGGGGTGACCTTCATAGAAGTCCATAAGCTTGTTTGCTTGCATCTTTTCCACTACACTTTATACTTAATCACTATATGGATCTTTAGGACTTAAATAGGATGTACATACGGCTTGAGTTTAAGAGAAAGATGAACAATGATGAGCATGTAGGAGTATTTCACTTAAACAAAGATTTTTGAGCTAAAATTTTCTTCTTCTTATTTTCATCATAATTGGGATCATTCCAAGCATGAATACACATACTTAGGCCGCATATCATTATGAGAATTTGCTTTTCATAGTTGGGATCATTCCAAGTATGCGTATGCATACCTAGGCCACATGTCACTATGAAATTTTAGCTTTTTAAGAATAAACACAATTTTTCTCTTCATAGTTGGGATCATTCCAAGTATGCGTATGCATACCTAGGCCGCATATCACTACGAAAATTTTGCTTTTTTTTTATAAACACCCATTTTTCAATATTTTAGCTCAAAATTTGAGTGTACAGTTTGGTTGGACTTTTTATTTTTGGTGGCGAAATGGTGGAGGTGGGTCAAATAAAGGTACAAGGCTCAAATTTGTGTGAACAATGGTAGTAATTTGGGGTTGGGTGCAAAAGCTCAAACTATCCAAAGAGAGGCCTAAATCATTTCCATAGAATTTAATTATTATAAAATGCAAACGTTTCAAAGATAGCTAAGGACAAGTTCTAGACATCAAAAAAAAGACACCCTTCCATTCGAGTCGAGTAATATAGCTTTCTAACGATCTTCTACACACTCCCTAAACTATTTTTGGATTAAACCAGATTCAAATTAGAAGTAAAATAAATTCTTTCTACACAAATTATCAAATCATAAGTTTAGTTTAATGCCAAAAATTTAATTCTACACCAATTCTACTCAAACACATGCATTTTACTAGAAACACTACACGAGTCAACAATTTTACTCAAAAGTTTCAGAAAATTATTCTAGCACAAAAAATTTTTAGTTCTCATGAAAAATTAAGTCTACTTTAGAACTTTACAATTGAGTAAACGAGGAAAGTGTTGATAGACTAAGCGAAAAGATTTATTCATATTTTTTATTTTATTTTTTTTTAAAGTACTAAAATATTTATATTTATTTTTTTTAAGAAAAAAATGCAAGAAATAGGACTAGATTAATTTTTAAAACAACCTAAGTTAAAAATTAGAACTTACTTTTGTTACCCCTCCATACTTAAAGATAAACATTGTCCCCAATGTTTAAAACTAAGTATGAATATTTGAAATTTATTTTAAAAGGAAAGCAAAATAAATTAAATGTTATAAGAAAACTTCCCTGATTATTTGTCGGGGCAGCCGCTTTATAACATAGACCCAAAACCTGCAAAAGTTATTAGGAAAGAAAACAAGAAGAAAAAAAAACAATAGAAATGAAAAGGGATAACTATGGGGTGCCTCCCACAAGCGCTTTGTTTACCGTCGCGTAGCTTGACTAAGCGACGATTTTAAATGTTTGGGAGATTTAGAGATTCAATTTTTTCGGTTGAGGGGTCGCCGGGGTGATATAGTTTTAATCGGTGTCCGTTAACTTTGAATGAGCCGTTTTCCGGATGTTCAATTAGCACGGTCCCATATGGCCAAACCTCTTTCACGACAAAGGGGACGGACCATCGGGACTTCAATTTTCCCGGAAAAAGCCTAAGTCTAGAATTAAAAAGAAGGTCTAGATCTCCCGGTGAAAAAGATTTTGGATTTTTAATATTTTTATCATGATAAAATTTAGTTCTCTTCTTATAGAATTTGTTATTTTCATAGGCGTTTGCACGCCATTCATCTAATTCATTTAATTGAAATTTTCTTTGTTCGGAGGCTAAGTTTAGATCTAAATTTAAAAATTTGAGCGCCCAATATGCGCGGTGTTCTAATTCCACCGGTAAATGACAAGCTTTTCCGTAGACTAATCAGTACGGTGTACAACCGATTGCGGTCTTGTATGCCGTTCGATATGCCCATAAAGCATCGTCTAACTTAAGTGACCAATCATTCCTATTAACAGAAACCGTTTTTTCTAAAATTCTCTTAAGTTCACGATTTACCACCTCCACTTGGCCATTTGCTTGTGGGTGATAGGCGGTAGAGAGTTTGTGGGTAACTCCATACTTGGCTAAAATTTTAGCAAGTTGGTCGTTACAGAAGTGGGTGCCCCTATCACTAATTAGTGCTCGTGGTGTGCCAAATCATGAAAATAATTTTTTCAAAAAATTTACGACGACTCTCGCGTCGTTAGTCGGGAAAGCTTGTGCCTCTGCCCACCTTGACACGTAGTCGACCGCAACAAGGATGTACTTATTATTATGAGACAGTGGTAGTGGACCTACGAAATCTAACCCCCATAAATCAAAAATTTCACATTCTAAAAATATATTTTGGGGCATTTCGTCCCGGTTAGAAATGTTACCTGACCGTTGGCAGTTATCGCATTTGCTTACAAACATTTGAGCGTCTTTAAACAAAGTGGGCCAATAGAAGCCCACCTCGAGCACCTTCCTAGCGGTCCGGTTTGCTTGATAATGTCCACCGGTTGGTCCTTCGTGGCAGTGCCGCAAAATTTTGACGCCTTCCACGCCCGATACACACCTTCTTACCACTTGGTCCGCGCAAACACGAAATAAAAAGGGGTCTTCCCAAAAGTAATTTTTCAAGTTCGAAAAAAATTTCTTCTTTTGTTGACTTGAATAATTCTTTGGGAGGACCCGTGCCACTAAGTAATTGGCAAGATCCGCGTACCAAGGGGTGGAAGAAGTTATTACCTTATTCATGACGAGTAGGCGCTCTTCAGGGAATTTGTCATCTATTTCGGACTCCACTAGCGCTCCTGCAGCTGGATTCTCCAATCTTGAGAGGTGGTCGGCCGCCAAATTCTCCGCTCCCTTCTTATCTCGGATCTCCAAATCGAACTCTTGTAGAAGGAGAATCCATCTTAGTAATCGGGGCTTCGCGTCCCCTTTTTCCATTAAATACCTAAGAGCGGAGTGGTCAGTAAAAATAATAATTTTTGATAGCGTTATATAAGATCAAAATTTATCAAATGCAAAAACAATCGCCAAAAGTTCTTTCTCCGTCGTTGTATAATTAGCTTGGGCGGACGTGAGCGTTTTACTTGCGTAATAAATCGGGTGAAAATATTTATCCACCCGTTGGCCTAAAACAGCCCCTACAGCAAAATCGCTTGCGTCGCACATAATTTCAAACGGAAGAGACCAATTTGGCGCAATTAAAATAGGCGAGTTGATAAGTTCATTTTTAATTTTATTGAACGCTTTAGAACATTCTTCATCGAATATAAATGCGGTTTCTTTTTCTAAAAGATGTGTTAACGGTTTTGTAATTTTTGAAAAATCGTTAATAAACCGCTTATAAAATCCTGCGTGTCCTAAAAAACTCCTAATAGATTTTATGTTGGTAGGCGGGGGAAGTTTTTCTATGACCTCGATTTTGGCCCTATCGACCTCGATCCCTTTGCTAGAAATTTTATGTCCGAGCACTAAGCCTTCTCGGACCATAAAGTGACACTTTTCCCAATTGAGCGCCAAATTTGTGTCTTCGCAGCGTTGAAGAACACGATCAAGATTATTTAAACAATTTTCAAAGGAATCGCCAAAGTCTGAAAAATCGTCCATAAAAACTTCCATGACATCCTCTACTAATTCGTTAAAAATTGCCAACATACATCTTTGGAATGTAGCTGGCGCGTTGTAAAGACCAAACGGCATCCTCCGATAGGCGAAGGTGCCGAACGGGCAAGTGAACGTGGTTTTCTCTTGGTCTTCGGGTGCAATTGGGATTTGAAAGTATCCCGAAAGACCATCAAGAAAACAATAGTGTGAGTGTCCGGATAGACGTTCTAAGATTTGGTCAATGAAGGAAAGCGGGAAGTGATCCTTACGAGTTGCATCATTTAATTTCCTATAATCGATGCAAACTCGCCAACCTGTAACGGTACGGGTTGGGATTAACTCATTATTTTCATTGGAAACTACCGTTATCCCGCCCTTCTTAGGCACGACTTGCACCGGGCTAACCCAAGTGCTATCCGAAATAGGATAAATAATTCCCGCGTCTAATAGTTTTATTATTTCGGACTTAACAACGTCCTTCATATTTGGATTAAGGCGTCTTTGAGGCTGAATAGTACCGCGAGAATTATTTTCTAAACTTATTTTATGCGTGCAAAAAGATGGGCTAATCCCCTTAATATCAGAAATTTGCCACGCAATTGCATGGCGATGCTTATTTAAATTTTTTGTTAATTCAGAAATTTCTGAATCGTTAAGTGCGGATGAAATAATCACTGGCAATTTTGACTCTTTTTCTAAAAATAAATATTTTAAATGTTCCGGCAATTGCTTTAATTCTAAACTCGGCGGCTCCTCATAAGATGTTTTTACTTTAAAATTATTCAATTTTATTTCTTCAAATTTGAGCGGATGAGTTATTTCTTTTAAACAGTATAAGTTTGCAATGTCCGGATTTTCAAATAAAGGAGAAATAATTTCAGAAGATGACGTTATTTGCTCTTCAAAATTTGTTTCTAAAGTAAAGCAAGAGTCGTCATTAGAAAAAGAGTTTTTCATGGAAGAGTCGATACTAAAAGTAACTTCTTCATCCCCCACTCGTAGGAGAAGCTTTCCGTTACTTACGTCTATTATTGCCTTAGAGGTAGCAAGGAATGGACGACCGAGTATAAGGGGCACTTCGGCGTCTTCCTCGATGTCTAGAATGACAAAGTCTACCGGGAAGATAAACTTGTCTACTTTAACTAAAACATCCTCTATGACTCCAATTGGATATTTAATAGACCGATCTGCTAGTTGGATGCTAATTTTTGTTGGGCTAGGATTGCCCAACCCAAGTTTTTTAAATAAAGAATATGTCATGAGGTTAATACTAGCGCCCAAATCAGCCAAGGCGTGTTTTATTAATAAATTACCGAATATGCATGGGATGGAAAACCGTCCCGGATCGTTAAGTTTTTCCGGTAATTTATTTAATACAACCGCCGAGCATTCTGCGTTTAAAGAAACACGCGAAATATCCTCAAGTTTCTTTTTATTAGAGAGTAATTCTTTGAGATATTTCGCGTATTTAGGCATATTAGAGATTGCTTCGCAGAATGGGACATTTATTTGAATTTGTTTTAAATTTCAATAAATTTTTTGTATTGCTCCTCATTGCGCTCATTTTTAAATTTGAAGGATAAGGCATTGAAGGTTTAAAATTATTGCGCGGAGCTAGAGTAGAAGATGGTAAAGTAGAAGAACTAATTTGCGGAGAAGTAAATTGCAGGGGTGAAGATGAAACGTTTACCTCAGGTCCAGCCAAATTTGTAGAGGTTACCTCCTTTCCGCTGCGGAGGTTTATTACGTTGGCGCTCTCCCTTGGATTGGGCTCGGTGTTGCCCGGCAAAGTTCCTTGTTGGCGCTCGGAGACTAATTTGGCTAATTGACCAATTTGATTTTCTAAATTTTTTATAGATCCGGTAAGATTCCGGATATTGGACTCATTTGAGGCTACGTATTTAGTGAAGACTTCTTCAAGTGAAGAAGGTTTGTGTGATGGTGGTGGAGCGAATCCGGGAGGATTCACTTGCAGTGGACGTTGAGCATTATTGGGGTTGCTCCATGAAAAGTTTGGGTGATTCCGCAAACCCGGATTATAACTATTATTGAACGAAATATTATTATTCGGGTTATACGGAGGACGATAGGAGTTCCCCATATAATCAACTTGCTCATGAAAATTATTATTAAAATTATTATTATTATAAGCCCAATTGGTGGCGGAGGAAGCAGACATCTCCGCCACTTGCTTAGTGAGCCATTCTACTTGATGTGCTAAATAAGGGGTGGCCTCGACTTCGAAGAGTCCAGTCGGCTTGTTAGGGTGAGACCGTGGCGCATTCCACTGATAAGCATTCATGGCCATCTCCTCGAAAAGCTCTTGAGCGGCCTCGGGGGTTTTGTTATTAAGAGTTCCCCCTGCGGCTGCATCAATCATTTGCCTTGTTTGGAGATTCAAACCATTGTAGAAAGTTTGAACTTGTTGCCACGTAGGAAGGGCATGATGAGGACATCTCCGCAAAAGTTCCTTGAAGCGCTCCCATGTGTCATAGAGAGACTCCGAGTCTATTTGCGTGAACGAGAGAATGTCCGTACGTAATTTAGCGGACTTGGCCGGAGGAAAATATTTCGTTAAAAATTTTTCCGTCATTTCGGCCCATGTAGTGATGGAACCTCTAGGAAGAGAACCCAACCACTGCTTGGCCTTAGTCCGCAAAGAAAATGGAAATAAACGCAAACGGATGGCGTCATCGGTGACGCCATTTATTTTAAATGTATCGCAAATTTCCAAAAAATTAAGCAGATGTAAATTTGGATCTTCATCCGGTAAGCCATCGAATACAACTGATTGCTGTACCATCTGAATGATACTCGTTTTAATTTCAAAATTATTATTCGCTACTGCTGGACGAATAATACTAGATTGTGTTCCCTCCAAATTCGGTCTCGCATAATAGGACATAGTCCGTAGCGGGGCCACATTAAGGTTAGGAACTTCCATTATTACCTCGTTAGTTTCTCCGTTTGACTCTTCGCGAATTATTGGTAGATCACTAAATCGGAGACGTCGCCGAAAGGTGCGCTCGATTTCCGGATCAAAACCGAATTCAAAATTATTTGAAGAGTTTACTCGGGTCATAAACTAAAAAAAGAAGCGATAAAATTAATAACTATTTCTTTTTCAAATTATCGACCAATTTCCCCGGCAACGGCGCCAAAAACTTGATCAGGCGAAACTATATCCGCAAACGACAACGGCAAGTGTACCGTATCGGGAGTGGTATAGGTTTATAAAACCAAGGTCGTATTAGACTCGGGGTGGTGGAGTAATCCTACTTTGAAAATCGTTATTATTTTATCAATAGAAATTTGAAGTTTTGGGGTTGTGCAAAGTAAAAGCTAGAAATGTTAACGGAATTAAAACAATGGTTTTTCAATTAGTACCCGATCTTGAGTCACCTTGGAATTATAAAATTACAAAATGAAAATAAAGTGCAATTCTCTTGTTGAAGAGGCTTTGACCGTGGAGGTTCCCGAAGCATGAACACCCCTCTTTCGAGGATTAGGTTCAACTAAGCTTAGGTGTATCGACCGAACTTTCGTTCTCAAATCGCATCGCCTAAGACTTGCTTTAGGTAGTGAACCTCACTATTAGATTTTACTCCAATTCGGAAGAGTTACGTCGTCCTCTCTCGAGGGTTGCGTTCTACTCTTTTTACCGATGAGTGATCGATTCGCCTTACGAGCCTCTCGGCTAACTAAAGAGCGAAAACTGTTTTGAAAACTATATAAAAATATATAGCCTCAATGAATTGATCAACGGTAAATCGTAAGTGTTCAACAAATTGAGAAGCGCAAAATTAAAATCACCGCAAAAATTATCTCATCCTCGGATCGTCTCGATCGAGCACTATGGAGAATTAGCCGCTCATGGAGATGGAGGAATCATTATCATAATAATGCGACATTATGAAAAAGTGAAACGAAAACGACAATTGATAAAAATTGAAATTGAATTATTTAAAGTGCAAATAAAAATTAAACTTTTATTTATAGGGGGAACGGCGAACAAAAACAACGTTACAAATACGTACAAAATTATTGAGCAAATTAAAGACAGAAAAAAAGAACAACTTCTGCGCACAAATTTTGGGAACAAGAACTTCCAATGATTTTTTTTTTTTGAAATGAACAACTCTTAAAACAAACTGCTGGACTCAAATTGCTCTCAAGTGAAATGCCTTCGAAATTTTCCGCCCCCCTAATGTCCAAGAAAGATCCGTATTTATAAGGCCACAACCGGCGAATTTATTCATTTCGCCGTTACTGTTCATGCTACAGTAACGGCGGAAATAAATAAATTCAGCCGGGTGAAACGGCAAAGGCGTGTGCTCCGGCGCGGGTGGATCGCTGACGTGGAGGAGGAGTAGCCGTTTACTGAATTGATGACGTGGAGTTGCTGTTGGAGGATGCTGAGCTTGCTCCTGTGAGGGTGGTGGTGAAGCTGGCCATGTGGAAGTGCTGCTGGTTTTGTTGAGGTGGCTGCATGGAGGTTGCCGGCGCTTGGAAGTTGTTGCCCGAAGCTGTTGAAGTGGTGGCCGGGAGAGTGAAGTTGGAGGAGCTTGAGGTGGTTGTATGTGGTAGAGCTGTAGCTGCATGCAGAGAAGGTTGACGCGGAGGTGGAGGCATGTCGGAGGAGCGCGGTGGTGGCGCTGCTGGTGGCCGAGTGGAGGAGGAGTTGAAGTTGGGACTCGGGCTTGGCCGGGGTTGTATGTGGTAGAACTGTAGCTGTATGCGGCGAAGGTTGACGGGGAGGTGGCGCCGAGCTTGCTGTATGGAGTTGGCGGCCGGAGCTTGCATGGTGATGGCGGAGGGTGGAGCTCCCGCTGGAGCATATATATAATATAACTTATATTATATATATATATATAATATATATATATATATATATATATATGACTAAATTACTAGTTATATATATATATATATGTATATATATAATAAATAGGGGCTCGGGTTGCATGAATGGAGGGTGATGATCGGACTCCACGCTGACGAACCTAAATTATATGGACGTGACAGCGGGATATTGCACAGAAAATCCCTCATACGCCTGCCGCAATCCTACAAAATAGAGAATATTAGTGTTAGACCTCAAAATATTATTTTTCTACGAAATATTTTATAAAAATCACGAACATATATCAATATTTAGAATATCTAATTAAGATAAAAACCATATATGATGACTAAATTACTAGTCATCAATAAGCAATAATGGCTCTCAAGTGTAGTGCTAAGACGATAAAACTGGACAGATGAGTCCAAAAATAAGTGTAAAATGTGGACTCACCACACCCCCAGACTTAATCATTTGCACGTCCCGAGCAAATCATCACTCTGTGGACTAGAAAATAGCTAGCTGGCTCAGATATTTCAAAAAGAAGTAAGACGAGAAATCAAATACATCACGGGCATAGAAGATATAATAGAAAAACTGTTTAATTATATGACGTAGTTTAAACTATTCGACAGACGTAAATAAATATTGTAATTGCTCAACATTAGAATTCTGGAGAATCTTGTGATCATGTGTTGGAAGAAAGTAGGCAGGCCACTAAGGTGAGCATTGCCAAATCTCGGGACTCAGGATCACCTCCAAAGGAATCCACCAATGTCGGGGACCATATGCTTGCACGTTCACACTCTCTCCACGGCGCGAGTTAGACTCAAGCGTGAATCAGTAAGACTTGTAGGAGAAAATGGGGGTTAGGAAAAGGCTTGGTAGTCAATGATAAACATGAAGGCTACACGCAACCAAAGCGAGCGAATAAAAACCTAAACCAATACAACCACTTAGAAATGAATGGGGAACACACCCCCAGACTGAGCTTGAAAACCGGGCGTAGACACGGCCTAACCCGACCAAATTCACAAAGATGATGGGGATAGAATTCTCAAAGCAATTCTTTCAGATATTTCTCTCTTTGCGCTTATCTGCTTTATATTTTTTTTCTTTTCTTTTCTACGCTTGCAATCCCCAAACGTAGCAATCAAAAAATGAATGAATTCAGCACCACATTAAACGATGTCCACATATCACAACCTTGACAAAATAGTAAATAAAAATCAGCTCAAGCATTTGATTGCGATGGTGGGTTTAACTTCAGGCCTTGGTGAATGTGAGTGGAGCTGGATCAAAGAAGGGGTAGGCACAAATTTGGCATACAACGGTTAACGGGTAGGAAAGGCTAAACAAGGCTCAAACTAGCCAAAATGAGGGCCTACGTCATGCTCACGCTTGACAAACCGTGCACCAATGCTTCGAGAGTAGCTTAGGGCAAGTTCTTAGCCACCGAGAAAGATGATCCTTCCTCCCGACTCGAGCAATACGAGTCTAGTGGCAGATACACACATTCCTACATTATCGTTTGATTATCCCAGATTCAGATTTTGAGTAGTACAAACAATATTTACGTCTGCAGAAAAATATAAATCTACGAGTATAAAGAAAAATTAATTCTATCCTAGTTCTACACAAACCATGAGTACTCGATTAGGAGCACTACATGAGTTTCGAAATACTCAATCCTGAAATCCTAAGCCAGCACCACTATTTGAAAGCTTACAAAAAAAACAATACATTTGACTCAGGCTGTGTGCATGGATAAGAGCGCACTCGTGTGGGTGATTCAGTGTGTGTAACAGAGATTAAGAAATAATTAAACAAGAAACTGGTATACAATAGAATGTGTGGTATAGTGACCACAGGCATGCTCTCCCCCCGCAAACTTAAAGTCGACAACTAGTAAAAATAAGCATTCCAAATATGATAAATTGCTAGGGTAGGGAGTACCTATGCTCAAAATTGAGCATACCAGTCATGCGATGAGATGTCCAAGTGTGGCCAAGTTGCCGCGCCTAAAAAATTCCTGCACCTACGATTGAAGTATGCACGCCAAACAAAATATGGACACAAATATATATGAATATATAAAAAGAACTCAGAATACAGCATAGGACCAAACGGTCCAACTTGTGTTGTCTCCCGAAAGCCCATTTGTGTACCGTCCTTAAGGTGGACCAAATACCTGTATTAGCAGTTCAAATAGTATAAATAAAAAAAACATTCGGCTCCCAGATGGGCGCTCACAAAAATATAGTTGTCTCTTGCTCGGAAATAAAAAACAGAAGGCGTGGTAGACTAGCTCTATGGTGAGCTCCACTCACTCCCCCTCACTATCGCTGTCGTGAATCTCGATGGGCGACAGACGTGGACCAGGTGCTGATGGACCGACATGAGGGGGCGGTGGTCGAATGTTTAACCCGCCTCACACTGCTTGCTGATAAATAAAGTCTTGCATCCAAAACTGGAAGCTTCCTAGATCAGCAAGGTGCTCGGACAAATATGGGACTGATGAGTCCACTTAATATACCTATTTTCGGACTCTCTGGGCTAGTTTTTCACGCGGTTGCACTTCACTTTAGTGCTTTATCGTTCGTATTTCATCTAATCTTTATTTCCATAGGAAGTGCATATTTATCCCGTGGTTGTGTATTTTGTTAGTTTTATAGTTTGTACTCCCTTTTGTGATTGTCTGGAATGTCTGCACAGATTTGTGATTTGTTTTTTCTATCGGTACAGGGGTCGTGTGCGTGTTCCGGATGGTTGTGAAACAGGAATACGCGCACGATCATGGATATAATGCGCATGACCACTGGTCATGCGCCCCTGATCGTGCGCACTACTCTACGTTTTCCAAATCAGCCTGGGTAAGCGCACGACCACTGACATAATGTGCACGACCTCCGGTCATGCGCCACTAATCGTGTGCATTGATTCCTCTTTTCTGGAGTCCTGTCTGGGGTAATCACACGACCATTGGACTTAGTGCGCACGACCACTGGTCGTGCGTAACTACTCGTGCACGTTATCCCAGTTCTTCTTCCTGATCTTCCATGCCAGTGCGCACGAGCACAGGACATAGTGCGCACGACCACTGGTCGTGCACCTATGATCGTGCACATTGTTCATTTCTGCTGTGTATAAATAGTGCAGGTCTCGCCCTAATTAAAGGGAGGATCCGGAGCTCGACATTTCTCCGCCGTTTTCCGCCTTCTCCGCCGTTCCCCTTCATCTTCCACCCTAGGGAGGTGCTCCGGGCAAGCTTTCACCGCCAAATCCAAGCCGGAGCTTCCTCTCGGTCTTCTCCTTCATCCGTGAGCTTCAAGTAGGGTTTGACGCCATAACCATCAAGCAAAGGAAAGCTAGCAAACTTCATCCGCTATCGTGAGACGAAGAATACGGGCCATTGGAAGGTGGTGACAGCCCTTCTCTACCCCGGACGCAGTTGAGGACCGAGCTTGGATGCGGAATGACAACCCGACGATTCCAACCGTGAATCCTCAGCAAGACTTCGGATTCGGTTGATCTCTTGACTTGTTCTTGCTTTATTGTTGAATATTGGTGTTTAACGTTATTTATATTGATGAAGTATGCTTAGTTTGTAAAACATCTTTATACAGTCATGTCTATGTGATTTTGTATGTTTTTGTTATTTACTTGAGTTGCGCCATATTCCATCCACCACCATCCACCATTGTTGCACTAGCAATTGCTAGTGTCGTGCGTTGCGAAGAGGTGCTCACGACCCTCATTCCGCCGTTCTAACCACCTCATCCGCTAGCCTTCTCGTCCATCCGCCTAGTTATTCGGTGCATAGTGGCCCGACTAGTCTTCTATCCCGCCTGGCGAAGCATCGCATAGCGGCGTTGCATAGAGTAGTTGTTAACCTTTTATTTTCTATTTCCGCAAACATCAATACCCCCTTTTTAGTTAGCTCCGACCTGAGGACTTCAATCTCAAGTACTCTCAAAATTAACTCCACCTTACTATGTTCCTTATGAGATCGATACTTGGGAAAACCCCCATTTTATATTACTTGTGCGACCGTTTCACTGCCGTGATCTTAAGCATCAAGTTTTTGCGCCGTTGCCGGGGAACACAGTCGTGTGAGTTTTTGTAGAGGAAGATAATAGATTAAAGCCCTTTTTCATTTGTGCATTTCATTTATTTTGCTTATTTATTTTTGCCCTTTTCTGATTTTTGATTTAGATAGTAGATCCATGCTATTTTTATTTTAGTTGTGTAGCACTTTTTCAGCAATTATTTTTGTTCGTGATGGATCCTGATGCTGAGTGTCGTATCCGTGACACTTTGCGCTGATCCATCGATGTCATTGCTGTTATGAATGCCGAGCATTGCATTCGGTGTTTGTTATGTCAAGGTGTGGGCCACATTTGAAGGATTGCCCTCGTTTGTGCAAGCCTTCTCCCTCTGAGGGCGTGTGCACAACAACCTCCCATTCGCGGAAGACTGTTGTGGACAGGCTTACCAGGATGTTGCATGGCCCATACACTGACATAACGCACTTTGCTCATTCTTTACCCGTTGAGATTACTGAAGAATCTCTGCCGCATACAGCTCTTTCATGGTCCCTCGATCCCTTTTACGACTTTCCTTGAGTGATGATGATCACTCTGGTGTTAGCCAACAAAAAGAGGAGCAGGAACTCATGGTCGCTCCTATATGGGACGATGAGATTGTTCCGATCGTCGACGGGGTGGCGTCAGCGAATGATTTTGCGATGGGCCTGCTCATTCAGTGCTTGATTTTAAGAGCAGCCTTGCCCCTCTGCAATTTTTGCCGGATTGTGCTACTCCATTTTTGTGTGAGTCGGTTGATGATGCCGTATTTGTTGATGATTCGATGCCCGAGGTTGCGCCGAAGTGGGATGATGTTTCCTCTTTCTCCGACGGAGAAGGTGGATCTTCGGAACACTTTTACGCACCCCGGTGGATGAGGAATATCCCTTTTTCCGATGCGGAGGTTTGCACCTCCTTATTGGATGAGTTGTTCCTCTACCACCCGCGGACCTTGAGTTCTCGGATTCCCCTCGGTACGACTCGTATGATACCGACAATGATCTATGCTTGGATTCTGCTGGGAGTGAGACCGGAACACTCCCCCTATTTCTGATTATTTTAGTTCTTCTTCTCCTTTATTTCTTGATCTTTCTTCTTTATCTGAGCCTGTGCAGGTTGAATCTCCACAGGTAAGTTGGGTTGACGTTGTGCCTTGCGCTCAGGCTGTCGACGAGTGCATCCTCTTGTGTGAGGAGGTTTCCTACCTCCTTCACAGTGGAAGCCTCTGCCGTCACCTTCGCTTCTAGCAAACTTGTGGTGGAGGACGAAACCTTGCTAGGCAAGGATTTGTACTTGTGGTGAGATGAATGAGACCAGGCCTCCTCCCATCCTACTTACTATTTCCTCTACCTGTGTTTTTGGCAGGTATTATTATTTAGGTAGAGGGGTAACTTCTCTATCACCGTATCGGTACCCGTATCCGAAACGGATATTGGAACAGTTACCTGTGCACTTTTTATTTCATAGGCCCATTAGCTAGAACTGTTTAGAATTTAATAAGTCGTGCTGGGATGACAATAACCCCAGTACTTATCTTTATTTTCTGCATTTTTATTTTCATGTCTATTTTAGTTTTAGCATTTCTTTGTATTTTCTATTTTCTTTTTTTGCGGAGCTCACCCTGCAGTATTCATAGCAAATCGCATTGGCGGGGTTGTGATTCTTCAAATGGCGGGCCTGCTTCGGTTTCCAGTGTCTTCTGTATGCTCACTAGCTGAGCATTGGGTAACCTCTTCCCTAGCTCTTTATGATTTTAATTTCTCTATTATATGATATTTTGCTTAGTTTAAGTCTGGGGGAGAGATATGTTACCTATTGCACGTGCACATCTCATGTGCATACTAGAAGCTTTTATAGTTTTATTTTGATTAGTTCATTGTATCACACACCACTGCACCCACATGTGCGCGTGCTCAGCTGTTAGTGTGTCGCGAGTTAAACTAATTTCTTCGTTAGATTTGGGAAAATTATGGTGCTTGCTTAGGATTGTGAGACAAAGTAAAATATTGACCTTGCTGTGCTCCTAGTCAACTGCTCTCGTCTCGTGTAGAAATTCGAGTAGATTTAAATTTTTTGTATGCTTTTAGTTTTATATTTTTCTAATTGCGTAAATACTTTTTATTCTACTCAAAAGTTGGTGAATCTGGTATGAATCTGACGGTATCTTAGATGTGTGTAGACGGTCGTTAGGTTCGTATTGCTCGAGTCGGGAGGATGGATAGTCTTTCCTCGTTGGCTAAGAACTTGCCTCAAGCTATTCTTGAAGCATGGTATAGGTTGTCATGCATGAGCGTGATGTAGGCCATCATTTTGGCCCGGTTGAGCTTTGTACCATTCCTAACGTCATATCCTCCTAGCCCCATTGTGCCTACCCTTCTTTTGATTCAGCTCCACCTTCATTTAACCAAAGCCCCATAGCCTATCCTAGTCGCACCCAAGTCGAGTTTAGTGTTTTATATTTTCATGTTGGGATGTGATGTGGTGTTATTACATTGAAAATGTGGATGTCTGCAAAGCTTATATTTGCTGAATTTGTTAAAAGAAAAGTAATTTGAAAAAAAAAAGAAAAAGTTAAACAAATGATGTTAAAGTGAAAAAGTGAAAGTAAAAGTAAAATTGAAATCTTATTTGAGATGTGAGTATTTTTGGAGTAGGCGGTGCACGCACGCATATGTTAAAAGTTAAGTCTGTGGGTGTGGTGTACCCGCATATATTTGGTTAGCTGATGTTCCTTTTATACTAACTCATTTGGTTGAGTGCTGATGAGTCCACTTTATATACCTATTTTCGGACTCATCTGAGATAGTTTCACGCGGTTGCACTTCACCTTTAGTTCTTTATCGTTCCTATTTCTTCTGATCGTTATTTCCATAGGAAGTGCACATTTATGCCGTGTTGTGTATTTTGTTACTTTTCATGTTTATTCTCCCTTTTGTGATTGTCTGGAATGTCTGCACAGATTAGTGATTGGTTTTTCCTTTCGTACAGGGGTCGTGTGCGTGTTCCGGACGGTTGTGAAACAGGAATACTGCGCACATCATGGGATCTAATCCGCATGACCACTGGTCGTGCGCCCCTGATCGTGCGCACTAATCTTCGTTTTCCAGAATCAGCCTGGGGTAAGCGCACGACCACTGGACATATTGCGCACGGCACACCGGTCGTGCGCCACTGATCGTGTGTATTGATTCCACTTTTCTGGAGTCCTGTCTGTGGTAATCGCACGATCATTGGACTTCGTGCGCACGACCACTGGTCATGATCCACTACTTGTGCGCATTATCCCAGTTCTTCTTCCTGATATTCCATGCTAGTGCGCACGAGCACAGGACATAGTGCGCACGACCACTGGTCGTGCGTCTGTGATCGTGCGCATTGTTCATTTCTGCTTTTGTATAAATAGTGGATGTTCCGCCCTAATCCAGAGATCGCCCATTTCCTCCGCCGTTTTCATCTCCGAGGAGGTATTCCGCCGTCTTCCTTCATCTTCCACCCTAGGGAGGTGCTCCGGGCAAGCTTTCACCGCCAAATCCGAGCCGGAGCTTCCTCTCAGCCTTCTCCATCATCCATGAGCTTCAAGTAGGGTTTGACGCCATAGCCATCAAGTAAAGGAAAGCTAGCAAACTTCGTCCGCGATCGTGAGACGAAGAAGTCGGGCTATTGGAAGGTGGTGACAGCTCTTCTCTATCCCGAACGCAGTTGAGGACCGAGCTTGGACGCGGAATGACAACCCGACGATTCCAACCGTGAATCCTCAGCAAGACTTCGGATTCGGTCGATCTCTTGACTTGTTCTTGCTTTCTTGTTGAATATTGGTGTTTAACTTTATTTATATTGATGAAGTATGCTTAGCTGTAAACGTTGTAACAATTATGTCTATGTGATTGTAAGTTTTCGTTATATCCTTGAGTTGCGCCTTATATTCCATCCACCACCATCAACCCTTGCCGCACTAGCAACTGCTAGTGGCGTGCGTAGCGAAGAGGTGCTTACGACCCTCATTCCGCCGTTCTAACCACCTCATCCGCTAGCCTTCTCGTCCATCCGCCTAGTGATTCGGTGCATAACGGCCCGACTAGTCTTCCATCCCGCCTGGCGAAACATCACATAGCGGCGTTGCATAGGAGTAGTTGTTAGTATTTTATTTTCTTTATCCGCAAATATCAAAGCCCCATCGTTACCCTCCGACCTAAGGACTTCAATCTCAAGTCCTCCTCGAAATTAACTCCACCTTACTGTGTTCCTTGTGAGATCGATACTTGGGAAAACCCCCATTTATATTACTTGTGACCGGTTCACTGCCGTGATCTTTAGCATCAAGTTTTTGGCGCCATTGCCGGGAACACAGTCGTGTGAGTTTGTGGAGAGGGAGATAATAGATTGAAGCCCTTTTCCATTTGTGCATATCATTTTTTTTATTTGCTTTTGTTATTAGAATTTTTATTTTGCTTATTCTTTTTTCCCTTTTTCCTTTTTTTTCCTTTTTTTTTTTTTTCCTTTTCCCTTTTCTGTATTAGAACAGATCCTGTGTAGCACTTTTTCAGCAATTATTTTTGTTCGTGATGGATTCTGATGCTGAGTGTCGTATCCTTGACACTTTCCGCCGATCCATCGATGCCATTGCTGTTATGAATGCCGAGCATTGCATTCGGTGTTTGTTATGTCAAGGTGTGGGCCACATTTGAAGGATTGCCCTCGTTTGTGCAAGACTTCTCTCTCTGAGGGCGTGTGCACAACAACCTCCCGTTCGCGGAAGACTGTTGGACAGGCCTACCAGGGTGTTGCCTGGCTCATACACTGATATAAACCACTTTGCTCATTCTTTACCCATTGAGATTACTGAAGAATCTCTGGCCGCATACAGCTCTTTCATGGTCCCTCGATCCCTTTTTACGAGCTTTCCTTGAGTGATGATCACTCTGGTGTTAGCCAACAAAAAGAGGAGCAGGAACTCATGGACGCTCCTGTATGGGACGATGAGATTGTTCCGGTCGTCGACGGGGGGCGTCAGCGAATGATTTTGCGATGGGGCCTGCTCATTCAGTGCTTGATTTTGAGAGCAGCCTTGCCCCTCCGCAATTTTTGCCGGATTGTGCTACTCCATTTTTGTGTGAGTCGGTTGATGATGCCGTATTTGTTGATGATTCAGTGCCCGAGGTTACGCCGAAGTGGGATGATGATTCCTCTATCTCTGACGGAGAAGGTGGATCTTCGGAACACTTTTACGCACCCCGGTGGGATGAGGAATACCCTCCTTCCGATACAGAGGTTTGCACCTCCTTATTGGATGAGGTCGTTCCTACTACCACTGTGGACCTTGAGTTCTCGGATTCCCCTCGGTACGACTCGTATGATACCGACGATGATCTCTGCCTGGATCCTGCTGAGAGTGATACCGGGATCACTCTCCCATTTTCTGATTCTTTTAGTTCTTCTTCTCTTTTATTACTTGATCCCCCTTCCTTATCTGAGCCTGTGCAGGATGACTCTCCACAGGTATGTTGGGATGACGATGAGCTTTGTGCTCATGCCGTTGCCATTGCCTCCTGCGGGCCTGTGATAGACGATACCTTGCTAGGCAAGGATTTCTTTTGTGCTAAGATGAGCGAGGACCAGTGCTCCTCCTCTTCTTATTTCTTATTTCCTCTGCCTGCAAGGAGCAAGTATTATTATTTAGGTAGAGGGGTAACTGCTCTATCACCGTATCGGTACCCGTTACCGAAACGGATATTGGAACAGTTACCTGTGCATTTTTTATTTCATAGGCCCATTAGCTAGAACTGTTTAGAATTTAATAAGTCGTGCTGGGATGACAATAACCCCAGTACTTATCTTTTATTTCCTGCATTTTTATTTTCATGTCTATTTTAGTTTTAGCATTTCTTTTTGTATATTTTTCTTGTGTTTTTGTGGAGCTCACCCCTCCAGGTATTCATAGCAAATCGCATTGGCGGGGTTGTGATTCTTCCTATGGCGGGCCTGCTTCAGGTTTCCACGCATCTTCTGGTATGCTCACTAGCTGAGCATTGGGTAACCTCTCCCCTTGTTTCTATCTGATTTTAATTTCTATATCATATACTGTATTGCTTAGCTTAAGTCTGGGGGAGAGATTTGTTACCTATTGCACGCACACATCTCATGTGCATACTAGAAGCTTTTATTGCTTTATTTTTCTTAGTTCATTGCATCACACACCACTGCACCCACATGAGCGCGTGCTTAGTGTTTTGCATGCTGCGAGTTAAACTCATTTCTTTGTTAGATTTGAGAAAATTATGGTGCTGACATAGGATTATGAGACGGAGTAAAATGTTGGCCTTGCTGTGTTTCTAGTCAATTTCTCTCGTCTCGTGTAGAAATTGGAGTAGATTTAATTTTTCTGTATGCTTTTAGTTTTATATTTTTCTAATTGCGTAAATTCTTTTTATTCTACTCAAAAGTTGGTGAATCCGGTGTGAATCCGACGGTAGCTTAGGGATGTGTGTAGACGGCCGTTAAGTTCGTATTGCTCGAGTCGGGAGGAGGGATAGTCTTTCTCGTTGGCTAAGAACTTGCCCCAAGCTATTCTTGAAGCATGGGTATAGGTTAGTCATGCATGAGCGTGATGTAGGCCATCATTTTGGCCCGGTTGAGCTTTGTACCGTTCCTAACATCTTATCCTCGCTAGCCCCGTTGTGCCTACCCATTCTTTTGATTCAGCTCCACCTTTATTTCACCAAAGTCTCATAGCCAATCCTAGTCGCACACCCAAGTCGAGTTTAGTAGTTTATATTTTCATGTTGGGATGTGATGTGGTGTTATTATTCGTGAAAATGTGGAAGTGCTCCCACGTTTATTTCTGCTGAAAATATGAAGAAAAAAGAAAAAAAGAAAAAAAGAAAAATATTTGTAAAGAAAAAAAAAGTGAAAAAAAAAGTTTAAATTGAAAATCTTTTTGGGAAATGTGATTACATTTGGAGTAGGCGGTACACACACTCATATTTGAAAAGTTAAGTTTGGGGGTGTGGTGTACCCGCATTTATTTTGGTTAGCTGATGGATTATTTCTTTGATAGCTCATTTGGGTTAGGTGCATAGTCTTCCTGTTTATCTTTGTTTACCTCGCCTAAACCCAAGCCCCATTTCTTCACCTAAAGTCCTACTGATTCGTGTGTGAACCAAACCAGTGTCGTGGAGAGAATGCGAAAGGGCAAGCATATGGTCACCGACATTGGTGGATTCCTTTGGAGGTTATCCCGAGCCCTGATCTTTGGCAATGCTCGCCTAGCGATTAGTCTACTTTCTCCCTACGCATGACCGGATGATTCACCGTGATTCTATTTTTGAGTAATAATAAAATTTTGATACGCATTGTGAAAAGTATAAACTATTTTGTATACTTAGAAATTTCTTCTATTATATTTTTACGCGCGCGAGCATGCGACTTCGCATGGTACTTCGTTTCACAATTTCTTTGTTAACTAGTATTTTTCCATATCTGCTTAGATTTTGTTTGCTCGGGACGCGCAAACAGTTAAGTCTGGGGGTGTGATGAGTCCACTTTATATACCTATTTTCGGACTCATCTGGGCTAGTTTTCACGCGGTTGCACTTCACTTTTAGTTTTTTATCGTTCCTATTTCTTCTGATCGTTATTTCCATAGGAAGTGCACATTTATGCCCGTGGTTGTGTATTTTGTTACTTTTAATGTTTATACTCCCTTTTGTGATTGTCTGGAATGTTTGCACAGATTAGTGATTTGTTTTTCCTTTCGGTACAGGGGTCGTGTGCGTGTTCCGGGACGTTTGTGAAACAGGAATACTGCGCACGATCATGGGATCTAATGCACACGACCACTGGTCGTGCGCCCCTGATCGTGCGCACTACTCTTCGTTTTCCAGAATCAGCCTGGGGTAAGCGCACGACCACTGGACATATTGCGCACGCCTATCGGTCGTGTGCCACTGATCGTGTGCATTGATTCCACTTTTCTGGAGTCCTGTCTGGGTAATCGCACGATCATTGGACTTAGTGCGCACGACCACTAGTCGTGCTCCACTACTCGTGCGCATTATCCCAGTTCTTCTTCCTGATATTCCATGCCAGTGCGCACGAGCACAGGACATAGTGCGCACGACCACTGGTCGTGCGCCTGTGATCGTGCGCATTGTTCATTTCTGCTTTTGTATAAATAGTGCAGGTTCCTCCCTAATCCAGAGATCGCCCATTTCCTCCGTCGTTTTCATCTCCGAGGAGGGATTACGCCGTCTTCCTTCATCTTCCACCCTAGGGAGGTGCTCCGGGCAAGCTTTCACCGCCAAATCCGAGCCGGAGCTTCCTCTCAGCCTTCTCCTTCATCCATGAGCTTCAAGTAGGGTTTGACGTCATAGCCATCAAGCAAAGGAAAGCTAGCAAACTTCGTCTGCGATCGTGAGAAGAAGAAGACGGGCCATTGGAAGGTGGTGACAGCCATTCTCTATCCCGGACGCAGTTGAGGACCGAGCTTGGACGCGGAATGACAACCCGACGATTCCAACCGTGAATCCTCAACAAGACTTCGGATTCGGTCGATCTCTTGACTTGTTCTTGCTTTCTTGTTGAATATTGGTGTTTAACTTTATTTATATTGATGAAGTATGCTTAGCTTGTAAACGTTATATACAATTATGTCTATGTGATTGTATGTTTTCGTTATATCCTTGAGTTGCGCCTTATATTCCATCCACCACCATCAACCCTTGCCGCACTAGCAACTGCTAGTGGCGTGCGTAGCGAAGAGGTGCTTATGACCCTCATTCTGCCGTTCTATCCACCTCATCCGCTAGCCTTCTCGTCCATCCTCCTAGTGATTCGGTGCATAGCGGACCGACTAGTCTTCCATCCCGCCTGGCGAAGCATCGCATAGCGGCGTTGCATAGGAGTAGTTGTTAGTATTTTATTTTCTTTATCCGCAAATATCAAAGCCCCCATCGTTACCTCCGACCTAAGGATTTCAATCTCAAGTCCTCCTTGAAATTAACTCCACCTTACTGTGTTCCTTGTGAGATCGATACTTGGGAAAACCCCCATTTTATATTACTTGTGCGACCGGTTCACTGCCGTGATCTTTAGCATCAGGTGCATAGCCTTCCTGTTTATCTTTGTTTACCTCACCGAAACCCAAGCCCCATCTCTTCACCTAAAGTCCTACTGATTCATGTGTGAACAAAACCAGTGCCGTGGAGAGAATGTGAAAGGGCAAGCATATGGTCACCGACATTGGTGGATTCCTTTGGAGGTTATCCCGAGCCCTGATCTTTGGCAATGCTCGTCTAGCGATTAGTCTACTTTCTCCCTGCGCATGACCGGATGATTCACCGTGATTATATTTTTGAGTAATAATAAAATGTTGATACGCATTGTGAAAAGTATAAACTATTTTGTATGCTTAGAAATTTCTTCTATTATATTTTTACGCGCGCGAGCATGCGACTTCGCATGGTATTTCGTATCGCAATTTCTTTGTTAACTAGTATTTTTCCCTATCTGCTTAGATTTTGTTTATATACCTATTTTCGGACTCATCGGGGCTAGTTTTCATGCGGTTGCACTTCACTTTTAGTTCTTTATCGTTCCTATTTCATCTAATCTTTATTTCCATAGGAAGTGCACATTTATGCCTGTGGTTGTGTATTTTGTTAGTTTTATAGTTTGTTCTCCCTTTTGTGATTGTCTGGAATATCTGCACAGATTAGTGATTTGTTTTTCCTATCGGTACAGGGGTCATGTGCGTGTTCCGGGATAGTTGTGAAACAGGAATACTGCGAACGATCATGGGATATAATGCGCACGACCACTGGTCATGCACCCCTGATCGTGTGCACTACTCTACATTTTCCAGAATCAGCCTGGGGTAAGCGCACGACCACTGGACATAATACGCACGACCTCCGGTCGTGCGCCACTTATCTTGTGCATTGATTCCTCTTTTCTGGAGTCCTGTCTGTGGTAATCGCACGACCATTGGACTTAGTGCTCACGACCACTGGTCATGCGCCACTACTCGTGCGCGTTATCCCAGTTCTTCTTCCTGATCTTCCATGCCAGTGCGCACGAGCACAGGACATAGTGCGCACGACCACTGGTCGGGCGCCTGTGATCGTGCGCATTGTTCATATCTGCTGTGTATAAATAGTGCAGGTCTCTCCTCTTAATTAAAGGGAGGATCCGGAGCTCGACATTTCTCACGCCCTTTCGCCGTTCTTCTCCGCCGTTCCCCTTCATCTTCCACGCTAGGGAGGTGCTCCGGGCAAGCTTTCACCGCCAAATCCAAGCCGGAGCTTCCTCTCGGCCTTCTCCTTCATTCGTGAGCTTCAAGTAGGGTTTGACGCCATAGCCATCAAGCAAAGGAAAGCTAACAATCTTCATCCGCTATCGTGAGATGAAGAAGACGGGCCATTGGAAGGTGGTGACAACCCTTCTCTACCACGGACGCAGTTGAGGACCGAGCTTGGACGCCGAATGACAACCCGACGATTCCAACCGTGAATCCTCAGCAAGACTTCGGATTCGGTTGATCTCTTGACTTGTTCTTGCTTTATTGTTGAATATTGGTGTTTAACTTTATTTATATTGATGAAGTATGCTTAGTTTGTAAAACGTTTTTATACAATCATGTCTATGTGATTTTGTATGTTTTCGTTATTTACTTGAGTTACGCCATATTCCATCCACCACCATCCACCATTGCCGCACTAGCAATTGCTAGTGGCGTGCGTTGCGAAGAGGTGCTCACGACCCTCATTCCGCCGTTCTAACCACCTCATCCGCTAGCCTTCTCGTCTATCCGCCTAGTGATTCGGTGCATAGCGGCCCGACTAGTCTTCCATCCCGCCTGGCGAAGCATCGCATAGCGGCGTTGCATAGGAGTAGTTGTTAACCTTTTATTTTCTATTTCCGCAAACATCAAAACCCCCCTTTTTAGTTAGCTCCAACCTGAGGACTTCTATCTCAAGTCCTCCTCAAAATTAAATCCACCTTACTGTGTTCCTTGTGAGATCGATACTTGGGAAACCCCCATTTTATTACTTGTGTGCCGGTTCACTGTCCGTGATCTTAAGCATCAGACGCCCTGCTCTTGAGCTAAGCCGAACTGGCTGCTAGATTGCCCTCAGCTTTACGGGAGGCCTCAGTTGTTGTTGACTCGCCTGCGGTGGTACTCCCCGCACTCCGCCTACCTATAGCGGAAGATTCACCCAGCTCTCTTTCATCTTCCTCGCCATCTCTACCCACAGGCGCATCACCAGGCATGTGGACGATAAACCTTCGGCCACATTTTCTCCCAACCACACGTTGTAAATGGCAACTCACCAGGTTGGCCCTGGAGATCATGGATGGGGTAGTGACCTGCACCATCGGAAGTAGCTGGCTCCAAACTCCCAAACTTTTGGCGATGCGAGTAATGTATTAAGCACCCCCAATCGCGCCCGCGAGACCATAAGTGGCTTCGTGTTGGAAGAAATAGGCCAGCATATACCCCATATGGATGGGGTACTACTGCTGCATGCTAAATAAGGAGATCAAATCCTGCCAGCCCACCACATTCTTGCTCAGGGCCCTAGCGGTGAGTGAGTGACTAAGCAAATGCTGCATAAACCTTAGAGTGGGGGAGACAATATTAGTTGATTTTGCACGGCGAGAGACGTACTCCTCGTTCCCTCCGGTCAGAGAACGCCAAGCGGCACTCGGAGTCGCACCCTCTGGAAAATCATAGCACAACTCGCGAAAATTAATCTAGGATGCCTCCGCCTCGGTATAGCCGCCTGCATAAATGGCAAGCTCCGGCAGTATGACAGTGAAGACATTTCCCATCATCCAAAAGGAACAAGTGGGGAAATAGCGGTTGTCCTCCGTTGTCTCCCAAGTGAATGTGGAAAGGAACTCCAATGTCAATTCCCGGTATCCAAGCTCGTCACACTCGAACAACTTGCTCCAAAAATCGAAAGAGTAGAGAATGAGCACGGCCTCTGCTAATGCACCGTCATCCCCAATGGAATGTAGCTCGTTCCAGTAACAAGCCGCTGAGAGAGGAATGGCTTGTCCTTCAAGGAATTGTAGCATTGAGTATGCTCCGCCTTGGAGAAGGTTCCCATTCTCCCCAAGATCTGAGCAGGGGTTGCCGAAGCACGACCAGATCGTTGATAGACCTTTTTTACAGGGCGGCGTCCAGGCTCCATTACAACACAGTGAGGAAGCGAGATCTGAAATTGAGGGAGCCTACCGGAGGAGAGAGAGCCGGGCCACCGGAGAAGAATCAGAATAGGAAGAGCGTCGACAACGCACGCACAGCGGACCAAGCGGGAGATTAGGGCGCACGCACAGTGGACAGCGGATGGAATTTAAAGAAACTGGGCATGCGCACAACCATTGGTCGTGCGCTGATAAGTAGTGCGCACGACCAGTGGTCGTGTGCAGTGAAATTTTTCACACGCCCGAGTTTTCTGTCTATTTCACACTGCTGACCACGTGGTGCAACAGAGAGCTCATCACACAGCTGTGCTACCACACACATATAATTAAATACAAGCAAAAATTTAACAAAAGAAACACTATCCTAGATAATTGTTGGGTTTATTATCTCCCAACAGGACTTATTCAAAATCTGAGCACTTCCTAACTGATGGGTGAATGAAACTGGAAATGCTCAGGCAGAGGTTCATGGTCGCGCTACGGTAGCGTGTACCAGAATGGAGATAGAACATAAGCCCCAATACCTGGATACGTATGTCTGTCGTATGTGTTAGGCATGGGCAGAAAGTAACTAGGGAAGCTCATCGGCTCCAACTCCGCCTGCATCTGGTCACAATAAGTCCTAGGCCACATTACAGGCCCTTACACTGATTGGACTAATTCCACAATGTGGTCCTGCATGTAAGTAAACACGAGAGCAGGGTCAAGAAATAAACTAGAAGAATAACATAAAGGAACATCGATCTTGGGGATGGTCCTGGAGTCATCACCCATCGGTGGAATTGTGGGTGCTTCCAAACAACTGTCTAGGCTGATGCAAGAATGTTCTAAAGCTGCATCTGCCTCGTCCATGCCTCGGGCATCCTCACATGGGGTGAAGGTCGCAACCTCTGCCACAGAGTCTTCCTCCGTGACTGGATCTAACAGAACGCTAGAAATGCAAATTTCCACCTGCGAATCAACCTCAACAGCACTGTCAGAAGAAGAAAAAATACTATGCAAAGAAGAAGGTGAAGGCACGTAGCTCGGTAGGACTTTGAGCGCTAGCTCTCCACAACTAATAGAGTCCATGCTAGGTGATGTATGCACTTCAGGAGTATAAATAGCAGTGTCGGAATGGGGATAAGCACATGTATTGGTGCACATACCTGCGATGCCTTCTCCATAACATAGAGATGGCAATGGTGCATACCCCGATATAGAAGCTAGGGGATGCTGCCCAACGTTGAAGTGGAGACAATTCGAAAATCACGCTCGTCATCCACCTCTAGCTCAGCTAGGTAAGCGGTGCAATCCTTCAATGCATGATCCCAGCTTCGATAAAAAAGGCACTACTTAGCTGCTTCGGCGGTGCAATGGGTGCTGAAGCCGAATAAAAGTAGTGTGGCAATGGCTCCGCGGGTCGGTAGCTAACCGGCTTATGTCTACAATATGTAGATTCCTGAATTTCCTGGCTACTATACTTCTGAGGGCATCTATCGCTAGCATGAGAGATGTCTCCACGATGACGGCAACGGATATTGAAATTGGCCCACATTGCGGAGATTTCAAATATAAAGAATACAACTACTTGGCATAGATTCTGCGAATAAAACTAACAATTCCATCTGACGGAATAACAACACAAGAGAAAAGGGATCAAAACAAAACAAAACAATGCAACTCTTGTAACGAAATTCTCAGTCATCCGGAGTGGCTCTACAGTTGCATTCCCCGGCAACGGCGCCAAAAACTTGATGCGTGTAAATCGGCAGGCGCACCGGTCGCACAAGTAATAAAGTTTGGGAATGAATCCCCGAGTGTCGGTCTCTTGAGGAATGCAATTAGCATAAAGCGACAACAGTACAGAAAATATTGTTATGAGAGTTATAAATAGAAAAAAAAAGTAAAAGGAGGACTTGAGAGATTGTGGTTGTTTAATCTAATAAACTAGTAAAAGCTATGCGGGTCGAAGGCACCGCTTCGCAAGGTGAAGTTGGTGTTTCGGCCGCGATGCCGAACTTTAGTTGGGCGAGTGAACGGAAAGCTAAAGGATGGAAGTGTTCTTGAGTGGAGTGCAATCGGGTATGGCACGGGTATGGAGTGGATCTGGAGTGAGCGAGGCGCATTCACAGACACTACTCAGAAGCATAAGAAAAATACTAACATCCCATTAGATATAGAATAAAACTTGATGTTCATTACAATGTTAACCATTCTATACTACTGAGGAAGGGGAAGAGGAGTAAACCAAAAGAGAGTGAAGATCCACCGCAGGTTGTGGCCGGAGTAGCGAGTTGTCAATCCGCTTCCGGGCTCAGTCCAAGGAGGCTTCCGGTACCAACGAGCTATCACCTCGAAGGCCTTTAAGTCCGTTCTCTAGGTTATCTTCTTCACCAACTCCGGTGGAAAGCTTGGAGTTGAAGTCGTCAATGGCCGAAGGCTTCGCCGGAGAGTTAGAAAAGCTTCGGAGTAGTTGGCTATGGCCTCCCGACGAAGGTGGAGGTGATGGAGCAGCTGGAGAAGTAAAATGGAGATTCCCGCGCACTCCCCGATTGCAGCAAATGACAGGTGTTGAGCTAAATTGCGTAGCAGGGCCTTAAATACGGAGGCAGCAAAAGCATTGTGCAAGATCAGTGGCGCACGACCAGTGGTCGTGCACACTGTCAGTCGATGATCGTGCGCCATTTCCAAATAGACCTGCAACCTGGATAAGAAGCATCAGCATATATGCGCACGATCAGTGGCGCACGACCAGTGGTCGTGCGCACTAAATCCACGGATCGTGCGATTGGAAGGGACAGATTTACATAAAGCAAGGGGTAAACGCGCACGAGCAGTGGTGTACGACCAATGGTCGTGCAAACTACGGCCAGTGCTCGTGCGATTACTCGGGCAGGATTAGGAAAATGAGAATGTAATGTGCACGATCGGTGGCGCACGACCAGTGGTCGTGCGCAATAAGTCCAGTGGTCATGCGCAGTATTCCTGCATCCTCGGGGTCTCCCGAGCGGTTCCGGAGCACGCACATGAACCCTGCACCAGCAGAAGAGGCAGATAGGCCACCAAACGTGCACACCACATTCCCAAGACAGGATTAAAGAACAACAAAAACAAAGAAACACAAGAAGCACACAGAAACGGGTCTATAGTGCACTCAATCGTGAAATAGGCACATAAGCAAATATAAGTAATAATGTCTCTGAAGGATCAAGCGCATACCCAACTGCACCAAAAGCCCGGACTGTTGGAAAGGGTGCTACTTAATTTCTTAAATAAGTAGAAGAGCGCCACGGGTCAAGTGAAGGAACTCCGCACCCAACAATCCCCCTCCCGGCGTCCAGCACAACCCGTCGGCTCAGAGGTGGAGTTACCACATGGCCCACATGGCTCAGAGGTGGGGTTACCACATAGCCCACACGGCTCAAAGGTGGGGTTACCACATGTCCACGGTTACACGGCTCAGAGGTGGGGTTACCACATGTCCACGGTTGCCTGACCCGCCGGACCCACACAGGTAGAAGGGAAATATCAGGATTTAATAGCGCTCCCCTGGTCTTGAACCCGTAACCTGGCTGTGATACCAATTGAAGGATCAAGCGCATACCCAACTACACCAAAAGCCCGGACTGTTGGAAAGGGTGCTACTTAATTTCTTAAATAAGTAGAAGAGCGCCACGGGTCAAGTGAAGGAACGCCGGACCCAACACGAGCTGCCTGGATCACCTGAAGGGCCAACATCAAGATCTTACCTGACCCCTTCATACCCGTGAAAGTCGCCTCAAGACTATCTCTCAACTGACCCACTAGCAACTTCGATCAACATATGTCTGCTGCTCCGAGAGCCTGACCATACTAAAGATCACGTTGAACTCTCCTAGCGGTAGAATCAACGCTCACAAATCAAACTCCCGGTCTCCAATCTGAATCTTCATTAAGCAGACCCTATCCATGCGCATTGTGCAGTACTAGTCAACAACACATCCATTATGTCTTTTGCCATCGGAAGATGTACTCCGACACGCAATACAATTCCTTTGGGTAAACACGGACACGAAGCCCCCCCCCCCCCACTTAAACAAACGGTGCTCTCACCAAATGAACGAAAGTCAGGACAAATCTCAACACCACTAGTTCTAATCTAACATGCACAAGGACGACATGTATTTACAGTTAACTGTTATAACTTTAAACCGTACCTGTTACCACGACAGCGAGCTTCCTGGCCTCCTACTGGCCCCGACTGTACACTTCAGACTTCCTCTTGGACTTTGCACGTCCGCTCCAACACTCACGTGCAAAATGCCCCATCTTCCCGCAGTTATAACAAGCACCCGAGGTTCGGCCTGTAGTTTCCCTTGAAGCACCAAAAGGGGGGCTGGACCAGAAGTCCTAGCCTTCTTATACCACCTACGATATCCAGACTTTGAGGTAGCCGGCATTTTGAACACTGTTTTCCGGGCACTAGAGTCCTCAACCGCTCCTGATGTAGATTCCTTAGTCTTCTGAGCACCATCTCGACAATCTTGGAAAGAGTGCCCTTTCCTGCCACAATTATGATAGTTGAAAGTAACCTTGCTAGTCAATGATCTACCCTTATGCTTCAGCGTTCTGCGAGATGCACCCCTCATAGGACTTGTAGGGTTCGATACCCTACTCACTGGTATCTGGTGAAGTTTCCCCATATTTACTTCCAAAGATCTAGCCAACTCCACCAAGGCTCGGAATCCCAATAGTTTTGGTCCTAGCAGTAGGATTCGCAGCTCACCACGCAACCCATTATAGAATCTATCAACTATAGACTATTTGTTCTCCAATTCAAAGCATGGGTAGCGACTTATCAAAAGAAACGCCTACAAATACTCATCAACCGAGTGCGTACCCTGCACTAAGGACATGTTCAACTGCTGGCCTGCTGCCCTTCTTAAAGTCCTTTGATCCAACACACCATCCGATATTGAAGTCATCACATGGACAAAGGGTTGCACATTGCTTCCCTGTTGTGCACTAGTTACAACGAGCACCACTTCAACAATCCTTCTTATGGTTTCAAACGATGGAGGGGTCTCAAGCACGTGGCTGGGTGCACTATAATCCTCAGAAACAAGACGTTTTGTCGGCTCTGTGCCACTCCCGGTCACCTATAGTCGTACAAAATACCAATAAGTGACTAAACAAAATTGCAAAAAGCAACTATAGGAACATGCAGGTTCCTCAAAACAAGTATATTTTTCATTCCTAAGTGGACATTCATGGGTTCTTTTTTATGTTATAATGATGACGCACACATGTGCTCACCACCCCTTAAAAGAATTCGCCCACGAATTTATTTAAGCCTGACCGTAACCAGAAGTCTGATACCAAATTGTAACACCCCCATCTGTCGCATGGCATATAACAGAAGGTCCAGGTGGAACCCGACTCCATATACCACAGACAGTCGGAAGGGTTACATAAGAATATTCAAACTATCCAATTAAGACTACTCGTCCTACACAGAACATTCTAGCGGAAGCTTTTAAAGTTTAAAGAACCCAAATCTTAAATCCATATCCAAGAATGTCCACATCCACACAACAAGAATGAAACCCCAAATACACTAAAAAGGGTACATGACCTTATGGCCTTACAAATGTTCACTTAATGAAAATATGTCTTACATATATCGGTTCGCAGGCCGGCCACACATGATAAAAATAAAAAGCAACTATTCGCTTTGGCCTTCTAGGGCCAGCACATCAAGATGGGCTCTAGCCCGCTATTTGGTACTTGGCTCCGCAGCACCTGCAAGCACATTCCACCGCACGGTGGCAAACAAAGCAACAGTCAGCCAAAAGCCGACCAAATTATAACGACCCCGCCCCTAACTCGGGACGGTGGTGCTCTTTCCCTGCATATCTTTAGCCCAATAAAATAATAAAGAGCAACTATACTACTGATGCGTATAATACGGCAAGCGCACCGGCCGCACAAGTAATAAAGTTTTGGGAATAAATCCTCAAGTGTCGGTCTCTTGAGGAATGCAATTAACGTAGAACGGCAACAGTACCGAGAATATCGTTATGAGATTTAAAAATAGAACAAAAAGGAAATAGCAGACTAGGGAGATTGTGGATGTTTGATCTACTGAACTAGTAAAAGCTATGCGGGTCGACGGCACTGCTTCGCAAGGTTAAGTGGGTTTGTCAGCCGCTATGCTGAACTTCAGTTGGGCGAGTGGAAGGGAAGCTAATGGATTGTAGCGTTCTTGTGTGGATTGCAATCAGACAAGGCACAGGAATGAAGTGGATGTGGGGTGAGCGAGGCGCATTCACAGACAGAACTCACAAGCATAAGAAGAAACTAACATTCCATTAACTAGAAAGTAAACTTGATGTTCAGGGATGGTAATGTTCGTTACACTGCTCAAAACATTCATAAAACAGAGGAAAGGGAAGAGGAGTAAACCAAAAGAGAATGAAGATCCACCGCGGGTCGTGGCCGGAGTAGCGAGTTGTCAATCCGCTTCCGGGCTCACTCCAAGGAGGCTTCCGGTACCAACGATCTGTCACCTCGAAGGCCTTTAAGTCCGTTCTCTAGGTTATCTACTTCACCAACTCTGCAGGAAAGCTTGGAGTTGAAGTCATCAATGGCCGAGGGCTTCGCCGAAGTGTTGAAAAGCTTCGGAGTAGATGGAAATGTCTTCCCGACGAAGGTGGAAGTGATGGAGCAGCTGGAGAAGTGAAAAGGCGATTCCCGCGCACTCTCCGATCGCAGCAAATGACAGGCGTTGACCTAAAATGCGGAGCAGGGCCTTATATACGGAAGCAGCAGAAGCAGTGCGCACAATCAGTGTCGCACGACCAGTAGTCGTGCGCACTGTAGGTCGATGATCGTGCGGCTTTTCCAAATAAACCTGCAACCTGGACAAGAAGCATCAGCATAAACGCGCACGAGCAGTGGCGCACGACCAGTGGTCGTGCGCACTATGGCCAGTGCTCGTGCGATTACCGGGACAGGGTTATGAAAAAGGGGGTGTAATGCGCACGAACAGTGGAGCACGACCAGTGGTCGTGCGTAGTAAGTCCAGTGGTCGTGCGCAGTATTCCTGCATCGTCGGAGGCTCCCGAGCAGTTCCGGAGCACGCACGCGACCACTGTACCAGCAGAAGGGGCAGAAAGGCCACCAGAACGTGCACACCACATCCTCGAGATAGGGCTAAGGAATAACAACAAAATGGAAACACAGAAAGCACACAGAAGCGGGCCTACAGTGCACTTAATCGTGAAATAGGTACTTAAGCACAAATAAGCAATAAAGGCTCTCAAGTGTAGTGCTAAGACGATAAAATTAGCCCAGATGAGTCCAAAAATTAGTGCAAAATGTGGACTCATCACACCCCCAGACTTAACCATTTGCACGTCCCGAGCAAATCATCACTCCATGGACTCGAAGATAGCTAACTGGCTCAGAAACTTCAAAAAGAAGTAAGACGAGAAATCAAAAATATCATGAGTATAGAATATATAATAGAAAAACTTTTTAATTATACCACATAGTTTAAACTATTCGACAGACGTAAATAAATATTGTAATTGCTCAAACGTAGAATTCTGGAGAATCGTGCGATCATGTGCAGGAAGAAAGTAGGCAGGCCACTAAGGTGAGCATTGCCAAAGTTCGGGACTCAGGATCACCTCCAAAGGAATCCACCAATGTCGGAGACCATACGCTTGCACGTTCACACTCTCTCCACAGCGCGGGTTAGACTCAAGCGTGAATCAATAGGACTTGTAGGAGGAAATGGGGCTTAGGCGACGGCTTGGTGGTCAAAGATAAACATGAAGGCTCTATGCAACCAAAGCGAGCGAAAACAACCGAAACCAAAACAGCCATTTAGAAAAGAATGGGGCACACGCCCCCAGACTTAGCTTGAAATCCGGGTGTGAACACGACTGAACCCGACCAAATTCAATAAAGAGGATGGGGATCGAAATCTCCAAACGGGAATAGTTTGAACTGTTGTTTTCTTTTCTGCGCTAGCAATCCCCAAACGAAGCAATCCAAACGGGAATAAAATCAGCACCCCCCAAAAACAATGTCCACTAATCACAAGCTCGACAAAACAGTAAATACAAATCAGCTCAAGTATTTGATTGTGAAGGTGGGTTTAGCTTCAGGCCTTGGTGAAAGTGAGTGGAGCTGGATCAAAGGAAGGGTAGGCACAAATTTGGCATGCAATGGTTAACAGGTAGGAATGGCTAAACAAGGCTCAAACTAGCCAAAAAGAAGGCCTACGTCATGCTCACGCTTAACTAACCGTGCACCAATGCTTCGAGAGTAGCTTATGGCAAGTTCTTAGCCACCGAGAAAGATGATCCTTCCCCCCGACTCGAGCAATACGAGTCTAGTGGCGGCTACACACATTCCTACACTATCGTTCGATTATTCCAGATTCAGATTTTTAGCAGTACAAACAATATTTACGTGAGCAGAAAAGAATAAATCTACGAGCATAAAGAAAAATTAGTTCTATCCTAACTCTACACAAACCATGAGTATTCGATTAGGAGCACTGCATGAGTTTCGAACTACTCAATCCTGAAATCCTAAGCCAGTACCACTATTTTAAAGTTTATACAAAAGCAATAAATTTAACTCGGGTTGTGCGCGTGGGTAAGGGCGCACTCGTGTGGGTGATTCAGTGTGTGCAACAAACAGCAAGAAATAAGTAAATAAGAAACTGGAATGCAACAGAAAGTGCGGTGTAGTGACCACAGGCATACTACCCCCCCCCCCCCCCTCAGACTTAAAGTTGACAACGAGTAAAAATAAGCATTCCAAATAGGAAAAATAGCTAGGGTAGGAAGTACCTATGCTCAAAATTGAGCATACCAGTCGGGGAATGAGATGTCCAAGTGCGGCCAAGTTGTCGCGCCTCAAATATTCCTGCACCTGCGATTAAAGAATGCAAGCCAAACAAAATCTGGACATATATATATATATATATATATATATATATATATATATATATATATATATATATATGAAGAAATAAAACCAAACTCAAATACAGCATAGGACCGAACGGTTCAACTTGGGTTGTCTCCCGAAAGCCCTTTTGTTTACCGTCCTTAAGGTGGACCAAATACCTGTATTAGCAGTTCAAATAGAGAGTTCTTGGCAGTAGCAAAAGGAAACAAAATTAAAAATAGAGTAACCAGCATTCAACAAGTAGCAAGAAAGAGGATGGCACAATCAGCTATACGCAGATTTATGGTAAGTCTCTCCGGTGGGATGCGAGAGAACAACAGAGTGTCTTTTTGCATTCGGGGTAGGCATTGTCCCATTACTACGAGTGCACTCTTTCGCGTGCCGGAAGGCAGCGTAGCGCTCTTCGCGTAAACACTTGGCCTCTTTCAGTTTCTCCACCGTGGCAGACTTCCAATGAAGGTAGGCTGTGGGGTTTCCTTGTGTCGTGGTTGGCGGCGGCCTATCCGGCACCGTGACGGCAACCGGATCTGCCCAAGTTATAGATCGTTTAATAGAATTATACAAATTATTGTCCAGGGATTTCTCCCGAATAAAACTTAGTTCGCCAGGCTCAACAACAGAGTTGGCTGGCAGTAGAAAGGCAGTCGTGGCTTTGGTGCAATTGATCCCTTCGTGGACCAGTAGCTCTTGCTTCTCATCGACTTCCTGAGGGAGTCCGTTCTTTGGCGTCTCCTCCAGATGTGCTTCCAATGCGGGGAGACCTGAATCCGGCTTGACATCTGTGACACTCAGAGAAATGTTATTTGGGATGGAAGAAAAATGTATGGATGTTTTATCGTGGGTGGACTCTACATTTGGCCAAGTGACACGGCCTTTGGAAAAGTCGAGGGATGTGCCACTGGCTGTTAGGAATGGGACTCCTAATATAAGAATGGAGTTATTGTCCTGAGGTCCCAAAACCTGAAAGTCAGTGGTGATACTGGTGCCGTTAACCTCGATTTCAACGTCCCGCACACCGCCCTCCGTGTCAACCAGATTGCCATTAGCTAAGATAAGCGATTTCTGATTTTCAATGTCAACTTGTAACTGCATCTTTGCAGCATCTTGCAAAGTGAGTATGTTGTTGGACGCCCCGGAATCGCATAATGCTGGAGTGTCGATGTTATTGATTTTACAATTAATGACAAGTTCGTTGCGGTTTCCCGAAGTGTCCTCCCCAAGGCGCTTTCCCTGTTCATGGGCGTTCTTTTCAGTGTTGCTCGGAAAGGTGCCTTGGGTGCGCTCGGAAACCACTTGAGCCAATTGGCCCAATTGTGCCTCCAGTTTGCGCATCGAGGCGGCCTGATTTGTCATGCTGGTTTGGGAAATCTCAACAAACTTCTCGAACATCTCTTCCAAAGAATTTTTCTTAACGATGGGGGGCCCTTGGGAATAATTCGATTGAGGCGGCCGCGGTTGGCTACCGGAAGCATACGCATTGTTTTGATGCTGCCCCGGTTGCCATCTTTGGCCAGATGTGTTAGGATTCCAAGAAAAGTTGGGGTGATTTCTCACCCCGGGTTGTAAGTATTCCCATAAGGCACTCCCCTGTTTTGATTGGCAACAAAATTAACGGATTCATTCAAAAATAAAGATTCGTCTTGTACCTCAACTCCTGAGCATTCGAAGCTTTGATGATCAGTGCTTCCGCACCCTTGACATGAGATTGCCATCACTGGGGCGGCAGGAGCAGGCTTGGGGATATCCAAGGCAAACACTCCACTAGTACTTCGTGAGATGTTTCTTCCAGCGGTCCAGTACGCACTGTGGGTTGCGGTGTCTTGTAAAACTTTCAGTGCATCATCTGGAGCAAGATTCATGATGGTTCCTCCGGAGGCAGCATCGATCATGGCTCGGTGGTGGGGATCAATAGCAAAGTAGAAACTTTCAACGAGATTCCACGTTTGGAATCCATGATTAGGGCACTTCCTCAGCAGCTCATTAAAACGCTCCCAAACTTCGGTTAAACTTTCTTGATCGGCTTGCCGGAAGTTGGCTATTGCGTGCCTCATGCTCACGATCCGATCCACCGGATGGAACTTAGCTAGAAATTTGGTAGTCAAAGCCTCCCAGGTGGGGGCTGTTCCAGGTGGAAGGGAGTGAAGCCATGTCTTGGCTTTGTCCCTTAATGAAAAAGGGAAGAGGCGGAGCTTGACTGTTTCATCTGGGATTCCAGCGTAGCGGAGCGTAGCGCAGATTTCGGAGAATTCTGTAAGGTGAAGATGGGCGTCTTCAGTGGCCATTCCGGAGAACTGAGCATTGTTCCGAATAATATTCAGAATAGCGGGTTTAATCTCGAACTGAGGATTGGTGAAGCAGGTCCAAAACCGGGGTATATACTCCCGATAGTGGGTGTAGTATAATCCCTCATGGTGCGGACCTGGGGAGGATTCACTTCATTTTCGTCGTCATTTCTGTCGACATGAGGTATCCCTCCAACTCGGTTGCCTGCATCCATATTCGGCTGGTATCCCATTGGGGCAAAAATGATGGCTGCGACGCGTCTTCGTGTTAAGAGAG
The DNA here is from genome assembly GCA_039583875.1 of Platanthera guangdongensis. NCBI lineage: Eukaryota > Viridiplantae > Streptophyta > Magnoliopsida > Asparagales > Orchidaceae > Platanthera > Platanthera guangdongensis. Next base: position 125,827,627 of record CM077162.1, on the reverse strand, counting down.
TACGTTCGATCTCTGGGTCATAGGTGACAAAATCTCTTGTAGCTCGGCCTTGCATTCACTGTGGCACACACTACACACTATAAGAAAACAACAGTCAAAGCAAAACAATACTAACTCTTATAACAATATTGGAAGTCATCCGAAGTCGCTCTACAGTTGCATTCCCTGGCAACGGCGCCAAAAAATTGATGCGTGTAATACGACAAGCGCACCGGTCGCACAAGTAATAAAGTTTTTGGAATAAATCCCCAAGTGTCGGTCTCTTGAGGAATGCAATTAGCGTAGAACGACAACAGTACCGAGAATATCGTTATGAGAGTTAAAAATAGAACAAAAAGGATATAGCGGACTAGGGAGATTGTGGATATTTGATCTACTGAACTAGTAAAAGCTATGCGGGTCGACGGCACCGCTTCGCAAGGTGAAGTGGGTTTGTCGGCCGCTATGCCGAACTTCAGTTGGGCGAGTGGAAGGGAAGCTAATGGATTGCAGCGTTCTTGTGTGGATTGCAATCGGACAAGGCACATGAATGAAGTGGATGTGGGGTGAGCGAGGCGCATTCACAGACAGAACTCACAACCATAAGAAGAAACTAACATTCCAATAACTAGAAAGTAAACTTGATGTTCAGGGATGGTAATGTTCGTTACACTGCTCAAAACATTCATAAAACAGAGGAAAGGGAAGAGGAGTAAACTAAAAGAGAATGAAGATCCACCGCGGGTCGTGGCCGGAGTAGCGAGTTGTCAATCCGCTTCCGGGCTCAGTCCAAGGAGGCTTCCGGTACCAACGATCTGTCACCTCGAAGGCCTTTAAGTCCGTTCTCTAGGTTATCTACTTCACCAACTCTGCAGGAAAGCTTGGAGTTGAAGTCATCAATGGCCGAGGGCTTCGCCGGAGTGTTGAAAAGCTTCAGAGTAGTTGGAAATGGCTTCCCGACGAAGGTGGAAGTGATGGAGCAGCTGGAGAAGTGAAAAGGCGATTCCCGCGCACTCTCCAATCGCAGCAAATGACAGGCATTGACCTAAAACGCGGAGCAGGGCCTTATATACGGAAGCAGCAGAAGCAGTGCGCACAATCAGTGTCGCACGACCAGTAGTCGTGCGCACTGTAGGTCGATGATCGTGCGGCTTTTCCAAATAAACCTGCAACCTGGACAAGAAGCATCAGCATAAACGCGCACGAGCAGTGGCGCACGACCAGTGGTCGTGCGCACTATGGCCAGTGCTCGTGCGATTACCGGGACAGGGTTATGAAAAAGGGGGTGTAATGCGCACGAACAGTGGAGCACGACCAGTGGTCGTGCGTAGTAAGTCCAGTGGTCGTGCGCAGTATTCCTGCATCGTCGGAGGCTCCCGAGCAGTTCCGGAGCACGCACGCGACCACTGTACCAGCAGAAGGGGCAGAAAGGCCACCAGAACGTGCACACCACATCCTCGAGATAGGGCTAAGGAATAACAACAAAATGGAAACACAGAAAGCACACAGAAGCGGGCCTACAGTGCACTTAATCGTGAAATAGGTACTTAAGCACAAATAAGCAATAAAGGCTCTCAAGTGTAGTGCTAAGACGATAAAATTAGCCCAGATGAGTCCAAAAATTAGTGCAAAATGTGGACTCATCACACCCCCAGACTTAACCATTTGCACGTCCCGAGCAAATCATCACTCCATGGACTCGAAGATAGCTAACTGACTCAGAAACTTCAAAAAGAAGTAAGACGAGAAATCAAAAATATCATGAGTATAGAATATATAATAGAAAAACTTTTTAATTATACCACATAGTTTAAACTATTCGACAGACATAAATAAATATTGTAATTGCTCAAACGTAGAATTCTGGAGAATCATGCGATCATGTGCAGGAAGAAAGTAGGCAGGCCACTAAGGTGAGCATTGCCAAAGTTCGGGACTCAGGATCACCTCCAAAGGAATCCACCAATGTCAGAGACCATACGCTTGCACGTTCACACTCTCTCCACAGCGCGGGTTAGACTCAAGCGTGAATCAATAGGACTTGTAGGAGGAAATGGGGCTTAGGCGACGGCTTGGTGGTCAAAGATAAACATGAAGGCTCTATGCAACCAAAGCGAGCGAAAACAACCGAAACCAAAACAGCCATTTAGAAAAGAATGGGGCACACACCCCCAGACTTAGCTTGAAATCCGGGTGTGAACATGACTGAACCCGACCAAATTCAATAAAGAGGATGGGGATCGAAATCTCCAAACGGGAATAGTTTGAACTGTTGTTTTCTTTTCTGCGCTAGCAATCCCCAAACGAAGCAATCCAAACGGGAATAAAATCAGCACCCCCCAAAAACAATGTCCACTAATCACAAGCTCGACAAAACAGTAAATACAAATCAGCTCAAGCATTTGATTGTGAAGGTGGGTTTAGCTTCAGGCCTTGGTGAAAGTGAGTGGAGTTGGATCAAAGGAAGGGTAGGCACAAATTTGGCATGCAATGGTTAACAGGTAGGAATGGCTAAACAAGGCTCAAACTAGCCAAAACGAAGGCCTACGTCATGCTCATGCTTAACTAACTGTGCACCAATGCTTCGAGAGTAGCTTATGGCAAGTTCTTAGCCACCGAGAAAGATGATCCTTCCCCCCGACTCGAGCAATACGAGTCTAGTGGCGGCTACACACATTCCTACACTATCATTCGATTATTCCAGATTCAGATTTTTAGCAGTACAAACAATATTTACGTGAGCAGAAAAGAATAAATCTACGAGCATAAAGAAAAATTAGTTCTATCCTAACTCTACACAAACCATGAGTATTCGATTAGGAGCACTGCATGAGTTTCGAACTACTCAATCCTGAAATCCTAAGCCAGTACCACTATTTTAAAGTTTATACAAAAGCAATAAATTTAACTCGGGTTGTGCGCGTGGGTAAGGGCGCACTCGTGTGGGTGATTCAGTGTGTGCAACAAACATCAAGAAATAAGTAAATAAGAAACTGGAATGCAACAGAAAGTGCGGTGTAGTGACCACAGGCATACTACCCCCCCCCCCCAGACTTAAAGTTGACAACGAGTAAAAATAAGCATTCCAAATAGGAAAAATAGCTAGGGTAGGAAGTACCTATGCTCAAAATTGAGCATACCAGTCGGGGAATGAGATGTCCAAGTGCGGCCAAGTTGTCGCGCCTCAAATATTCCTGCACCTGCGATTAAAGGATGCAAGCCAAACAAAATCTGGACATATATATATATATATATATATATATATATATATGAAGAAATAAACCAAACTCAAATACAGCATAGGACCGAACGGTTCAACTTGGGTTGTCTCCCGAAAGCCCTTTGTTTACCGTCCTTAAGGTGGACCAAATACCTGTATTAGCAGTTCAAATAGAGAGTTCTTGGCAGTAGCAAAAGGAAACAAAATTAAAAATAGAGTAACCAGCATTCAACAAGTAGCAAGAAAGAGGATGGCACAATCAGCTATACGCAGATTTATGGTAAGTCTCTCCGGTGGGATGCGAGAGAACAACAGAGTGTCTTTTTGCATTCGGGGTAGGCATTGTCCCATTACTACGAGTGCACTCTTTCGCGTGCCGGAAGGCAGCGTAGCGCTCTTCGCGTAAACACTTGGCCTCTTTCAGTTTCTCCACCGTGGCAGACTTCCAATGAAGGTAGGCTGTGGGGTTTCCTTGTGTCGTGGTTGGCGGCGGCCTATCCGGCACCGTGACGGCAACCGGATCTGCCCAAGTTACAGATCGTTTAATAGAATTATACAAATTATTGTCCAGGGATTTCTCCCGAATAAAACTTAGTTCGCCAGGCTCAACAACAGAGTTGGCTGGCAGTAGAAAGGCAGTCGTGGCTTTGGTGCAATTGATCCCTTTGTGGACTAGTAGCTCTTGCTTCTCATCGACTTCCTGAGGGAGTCCGTTCTTTGGCGTCTCCTCCAGATGTGCTTCCAATGCGGGGAGACCTGAATCCGGCTTGACATCTGTGACACTCAGAGAAATGTTATTTGGGATGGAAGAAAAATGTATGGATGTTTTATCGTGGGTGGACTCTACATTTGGCCAAGTGACACGGCCTTTGGAAAAGTCGAGGGATGCGCCACTGGCTGTTAGGAATGGGACTCCTAATATAGGAATGGAGTTATTGTCCTGAGGTCCCAAAACCTGAAAGTCAGTGGTGATACTGGTGCCGTTAACCTCGATTTCAACGTCCCGCACACCGCCCTCCGTGTCAACCAGATTGCCATTAGCTAAGATAAGCGATTTCTGATTTTCAATGTCAACTTGTAACTGCATCTTTGCAGCATCTTGCAAAGTGATTATGTTGTTGGACGCCCCGGAATCGCATAATGCTGGAGTGTCGATGTTATTGATTTTACAATTAATGACAAGTTCGTTGCGGTTTCCCGAAGTGTCCTCCCCAAGGCGCTTTCCCTGTTCATGGGCGTTCTTTTCAGTGTTGCTCGGTAAGGTGCCTTGGGTGCGCTCGGAAACCACTTGAGCCAATTGGCCCAATTGTGCCTCCAGTTTGCGCATCGAGGCGGCCTGATTTGTCATGCTGGTTTGGGAAATCTCAACAAACTTCTCGAACATCTCTTCCAAAGAATTTTTCTTAACGATGGGGGGCCCTTGGGAATAATTCGATTGAGGCGGCTGCGGTTGGCTACCGGAAGCATACGCATTGTTTTGATGCTGCCCCGGTTGCCATCTTTGGCCAGATGTGTTAGGATTCCAAGAAAAGTTGGGGTGATTTCTCACCCCGGGTTGTAAGTATTCCCATAAGGCACTCCCCTGTTTTGATTGGCAACAAAATTAACGGATTCATTCAAAAATAAAGATTCGTCTTGTACCTCAACTCCTGAGCATTCGAAGCTTTGATGATCAGTGCTTCCGCACCCTTGACATGAGATTGCCATCACTGGGGCGGCAGGAGCAGGCTTGGGGATATCCAAGGCAAACACTCCACTAGTACTTCGTGAGATGTTTCTTCTAGCGGTCCAGTACGCACTGTGGGTTGCGGTGTCTTGTAAAACTTTCAGTGCATCATCTGGAGCAAGATTCATGATGGTTCCTCCGGAGGCAGCATCGATCATGGCTCGGTGGTGGGGATCAATAGCAAAGTAGAAACTTTCAACGAGATTCCACGTTTGGAATCCATGATTAGGGCACTTCCTCAGCAGCTCATTAAAACGCTCCCAAACTTCGGTTAAACTTTCTTGATCGGCTTGCCGGAAGTTGGCTATTGCGTGCCTCATGCTCACGATCCGATCCACCGGATGGAACTTAGCTAGAAATTTGGTAGTCAAAGCCTCCCAGGTGGGGGCTGTTCCAGGTGGAAGGGAGTGAAGCCATGTCTTGGCTTTGTCCCTTAATGAAAAAGGGAAGAGGCGGAGCTTGACTGTTTCATCTGGGATTCCAGCGTAGCGGAGCGTAGCGCAGATTTCGGAGAATTCTGTAAGGTGAAGATGGGCGTCTTCAGTGGCCATTCCGGAGAACTGAGCATTGTTCCGAATAATATTCAGAATAGCGAGTTTAATCTCGAACTGAGGATTGGTGAAGCAGGTCCAAAACCGGGGTATATACTCCCGATAGTGGGTGTAGTATAATCCCTCATGGTGCGGACCTGGGGAGGATTCACTTCATTTTCGTCGTCATTTCTGTCGACACGAGGTATCCCTCCAACTCGGTTGCCTGCATCCATATTCGGCTGGTCTCCCATTGGGGCAAAAATGATGGCTGCGACGCGTCTTCGTGTTAAGAGAGTACGTTCGATCTTTGGGTCATAGGTGACAAAATCTCTTGTAGCTCGGCCTTGCATTCACTGTGGCACACACTACACACTATAAGAAAACAACAGTCAAAGCAAAACAATACTAACTCTTATAACAATATTGGAAGTCATCTGAAGTCGCTCTACAGTTGCATTCCCTGGCAACGGCGCCAAAAAATTGATGCGTGTAATACGACAAGCGCACCGGTCGCACAAGTAATAAAGTTTTTGGAATAAATCCCCAAGTGTCGTCTCTTGAGGAATGCAATTAGCGTAGAACGACAACAGTACCGAGAATATCGTTATGAGAGTTAAAAATAGAACAAAAAGGATATAGCGGACTAGGGAGATTGTGGATATTTGATCTACTGAACTAGTAAAAGCTATGCGGGTCGACGGCACCGCTTCGCAAGGTGAAGTGGGTTTGTCGGCCGCTATGCTGAACTTCAGTTGGGCGAGTGGAAGGGAAGCTAATGGATTGCAGCGTTCTTGTGTGGATTGCAATCGGACAAGGCACATGAATGAAGTGGATGTGGGGTGAGCGAGGCGCATTCACAGACAGAACTCACAAGCATAAGAAGAAACTAACATTCCAATAACTAGAAAGTAAACTTGATGTTCAGGGATGGTAATGTTCGTTACACTGCTCAAAACATTCATAAAACAGAGGAAAGGGAAGAGGAGTAAACCAAAAGAGAATGAAGATCCACCGCGGGTCGTGGCCGGAGTAGCGAGTTGTCAATCCGCTTCCGGGCTCAGTCCAAGGAGGCTTCCGGTACCAACGATCTGTCACCTCGAAGGCCTTTAAGTCCGTTCTCTAGGTTATCTACTTCACCAACTCTGCAGGAAAGCTTGGAGTTGAAGTCATCAATGGCCGAGGGCTTCGCCGGAGTGTTGAAAAGCTTCGGAGTAGTTGGAAATGGCTTCCCGACGAAGGTGGAAGTGATGGAGCAGCTGGAGAAGTGAAAAGGCGATTCCCGCGCACTTTCCAATCGCAGCAAATGACAGGCATTGACCTAAAACGCGGAGCAGGGCCTTATATACGGAAGCAGCAGAAGCAGTGCGCACGATCAGTGGCGCACAACCAGTGGTCGTGCGCACTGTAGGTCGATGATCGTTCGGCTTTTCCAAATAAACCTGCAACCTGGACAAGAAGCATCAGCATAAACGCGCATCAGCAGTGGCGCACGACCAGTGGTCGTGCGCACTATGGCCAGTGCTCGTGCGATTACCGGGACAGGGTTATGAAAAAGGGGGTGTAATGCGCACGTACAGTGGCGCACGACCAGTGGTCGTGCGCAGTAAGTCCAGTGGTCGTGCGCAGTATTCCTGCATCGTCGGAGGCTCCCGAGCAGTTCCGGAGCACGAACGCGACCACTGTACCAGCAGAAGGGGCAGAAAGGCCACCAAAACGTGCACACCACATCACCGAGATAGGGCTAAGGAATAACAACAAAATGGAAACACAGAAAGCACACAGAAGCGGGCCTACAGTGCACTTAATCGTGAAATAGGTACTTAAGCACAAATAAGCAATAAAGGCTCTCAAGTGTAGTGCTAAGACGATAAAACTAGCCCAGATGAGTCGAAAAATTAGTGCAAAATGTGGACTCATCAACTACGCCACATGTGTAGGTTGCACGGACAAACACCCCATGCACCCAGGGCACATTAACAGTGAATCCTGACCAATCAACATCTTCACCACCACCCCCAGGATGGCAACAACATGTGAGCATTTAGCCTTTTGACCACCGTCTAAGGCTCCCGACTATGCCAATGGCCAGTCCTCGTCTTCGGGTCTCTCGCATCGAACCACATAGCCTAGGTCCAATTCCACTTGCCCGTTGCTCACGCCGCATATACAATTTAAGTCCTACGCGTGGGCCAAGCATCTCTCGGATCCCAAAATTTTCCAAACAATCTCATAACCCAGTTATGATCAAGGCCGGTTCCCAGACCGCCAAGTTAGCAGAACACGTTTCCGCTCAGTTTTCCGGGTGTGCCTTGAAGCTAACCTCCAAGGATCCCTGCTTCAATCTACCGTGTAGAAAACCGAAAAACCCAAAGCACGGAGTCTTCTACGGCAAAACATATCAAATGCAACATCACCGATCCATACAATACACGTCCGGGTAGGCTTCACACACAATGCCTATGCCCGTACTTACCATTCTGGACTCTATATGCAACAAAAGGGGGACTATTCACATCAACCCCAAGGAACACCACGCACTCACCGCACCCTCGCGGGAGAGGGATTTCCTATGCAGAAAGAAAGAGCTTCAAATACTCAAGTTGAGAATCGTTACCCTTGTAGTCCGTTTTGGTGCCATGGAAAAACTAAGCAGACAGAACTCTTCGCAACGACCTTCCCTCCACGGATCCGCTCTCAGATTTCGAAACGGTGCTCCGGTGCTACGCCGGCGGCCAAAAACCTCCTTCTTCTTCCTCTTCTCTATAACACCTTGGAAAGAGAAAGCCTTGGAGAGAAATGAGGGATTAACTCCCCTATTCCTGGCCTTAACAGAGCAGGAACTCATTTGGGCCGTTGGATCTTAATTAAAGAAAAAGAACGGCTCAGATCCGCTCAAAAATCTCCAGACCTAGGCCGAACACGGATTGGCAGACGGCCATGTCCCAGGTCGTGTGCCTCGATCGAGGCACGATCGTCGAACTGAGAAAAGCCACACGGGCTCAGACACTCTCGTGTCCAACCTGACACGCGCGTGTCGGTTCTCCCGACATGCCCGTGTCCGGGGGCGTGTCACCCATAACCGCCACGACAACGGACACGACCCAAAAGAACATGGGTAGGGACATGGGTAGGCACACGCCCGTGTCATGCAACCGTGTTCCTGGCCGTGTACTTCTCGGGATGAAAATGGCCAAAAACACCTGCCAGACATGACCTTGGACACGCCCATGTCCTAGGCCGTGTACCCCTATACAGGCACAAAAATTCCCTTTTTACGCGACCGAATCAAATACAATTTTTGGGGCGTTTCATGCAGGACCCCGAGTGATGCTCGGCCCTGGGTAGACCCACTGCCTGGCTCCTAATAGATGGCAGGTCTGTTGGCTTACCTGGGGCCTAAAGGACCCCGAGTGCTGCTCGGCCCTGGGTAGACTCGCTGTCAGGCTCTCATTAGTTGACAGGGTTGTAGGCACACCTGGGGGAAAGGATTGGTTCTTAGAGGTTTTCGCAGGACCCCAAGTGCTGCTCGGCCCTGGGTAGACTCGCTGTCAGGCTCTCACTAGCTGGCAGGGCTGTAGTCACACCTGTGGGGTAAGGGAGAGAGTTTGGAGTTTGGAGAGAGAGTTTGGATATTTCACAGGACATCGAGTGAAGCTCAGCCCGGGGTAGACCCGCTGCCTGGCTCCTATTAGCTGGCAGGTCCGTTGGATCGCCTGGGGGGTAAGGGACCCCGAGTGCTACTCGGCCCCAGGTAGACTCACTGTTAGGCTCTCACTAGCTGGCAGGGCTGTAGGCACACCTGGGGGGAAAGGATTGGTTCTTGGAGGTTTTTGCAGGACCCCGAGTGATGCTCGGCATCGGGTAGACCCGCTGCTTGGCTCCTACTAGCTGGCAGGTCTATAGGATCGCCTAGGGGGTATGGGACCCCGAGTGCTGCTTGGCCCCATATAGACTTGCTGTCAGGCTCTAATTAGCTGGCAGGGTTGTAGGCACACCTTGGGGGAAAGGTTTGGTTATTGGAGATTTTTGCGGGACCCCGAGTGATGCTCGGCCCCGGGTAGACCCGCCGCCTGGATCCTACGAGCTGGCAGGTCCGTAGGCTCGCCTCGGGGGTAAGGGAACCCGAGTGCTGCTCTGCCCCAATTAGACTCGCTGTCAGGCTCTCATTAGCTGGCAGGTCCGTAGGCTCGCCTGGGGGGTAAGGGACCCCGAGTGCTGCTCGGCCCCGGGTAGACTCGCTGTTAGGCTCTTATTAAATGGCAGGTCCGTAGGCTCGCCTGGGGGTAAGGGACCCCGAGTGCTGCTCGACCCCGGGTAGACTCGTTGTTAGGCTCTCATTAGCTGGCAGGTCCGTAGGCTCGCCTGGGGGGTAAGGGACCCCGAGTGCTGCTCGGCCCCAGGTAGACTCGCTGTCAGGCTCTCATTAGCTGGCAGGGCTGTAGGCACACCTGGTGAGTAAGGGAGATAGTTTGAAATTTGGAAAGAGTTTGGATACTTTGCAGAACCCCAAGTTATTAGGAACAAGTCCCTTGGCAATTTGTGCAGAAATGAAGTTCTTCCCGTCCTGCTACATTACGGGAATTGCTATGTGTTCAGAATGCTAAAGTTAGATTTCTCAAACTTTTATTTCTGGTCGGCTCCCACTCGTCAGATACTTGGGGTTGGACATTTCTTTCCGAGCTTATGCCAACCTCGAAAAGAGCGAAGATTGTGTACAACCTCGTATCCAACCGAGTGGGATCCTCCCAAGGTAGCGTGCTCGGGGCGTACTCGGAGCGATGAGTGCCCGTGCATGCGTGCAGATATTTTGTGTGTAAAGACTTTTTTTAATATTATAATATATTAATATTATATATATTAATATCTTATTATATATATATTATGTATACTATATACATAGGGATAGATGTAGAAAAGGCAGCAGGAAAAATAAAGAGGTATAGGGGGTGGCCCGGGTACAAGAGGTGAGAAAGACAAGAAAAAAGGGGAAGAAGGAGGGGAGGTGTGGCTTGGTACGAGAGGAGAAATAAAAAAAGTAAAAAGAAGAAAGAGAGAGACGGGGGAGCTCGAGCAGAAGAGGGAGGGAAAAAAAGAAAAAGAGAAAGGGGGCAGCAGCTTTCTTCAAGCAGCAAGGGCCGCCCCGCCCCATCTCTCCCGATCTCTCCTCTCCTGTTGTCGGCCAAGCAAGGGCCGCCCTGCCCTCATCTCTCCTGATCTCTCTCTCTCTCTCTCTCTCTCTCTCTCTCTCTCTCTCTCTCTCTCTCTCGTCGCTGCCCAAGCAAGGCAAGGCCGAGCCTGGCACCCATTCCTCTCTCCCATTGGCCTACCGCAGCAGCCCGATGTCGCCCCCCTTTTTCTCTCTCCCGTTGCCCAACAGGGGCAGCCCAACGTCTCCACCTTCTTCCCTCTCCCGGCGGACCTAGGGCATCAAAGCTCGTTATCGATGGCGTGATTTCCTCTCCGTTTTTGTCTGTGAAACTGTTGGAACACCCTATTACTGATTTGGGTCAGGATCACTATGTCTCTAGGAAACCGATGTTTGACCTCCTGTATAGCTCAAAAGGTCAATTAGAATTGAGTCTAAGGGTTAGAAGTCTAGGTTTGGAAGCTGCCCTCAAGACCAAGAATTTTTCAGTTTGAGACTAAGTCATATCGTCGAGCTCAGCACGACGATTCGTCGAACTCCGATCGACGATCGTCTAGCTCAACTTCGACAGATCATCGAACTCCATTCGACGATCGCTGAGCTCAACTTCAACAAATCGTCGAACTCCATTCGAGGATCTGCGAGCTCAGTTCGACGACCTTGTCTCAGTATTGGATCTCTATCTCTGAGCTCAGTTCGACGATCTTTGAGCTCAGATCGACGATATTTTTTGTTGCTGTATAAGTTCATATCGCTGAGCTCAGTTCGATGATAGTAGAGCTCAGTTCGACATTTTCTGATGACTTCTAGGATTTTCAAGATTCAAATTCAGATCAGTTAAGGAATTATTCAGCAATTAATTCAGAAGATTTTCTAGTCGTTTTCATTTATTTCTGGACCAAGTTTCAAGTGATTTTCAAGGAATATTTCTGTGAACTTTCCTCCAGAAGACATTTTGCTATTAAGGATGCAATTAATGTAAGCCAACGGCTATTCTTGATAGAGGATGTTTTTCTATTCAGTATCAGAGAATAAAAGAAAAGATTTTTGAATCTCTCTCAGACATCAATAATCCTCAGAACACAGACAAGAAGATAAAGCTCAAAATATTCTCTGTCTCAAAGAATTCTCTGAAGAACACACACCCAAGGAGATCAAATTTTCTAAAATCTTCTGATCTCTCTTGTCTCAAGTGTTCAAGGCCAACATCTTTCAAGACTCCAGACACCTAACATTTCAGCTGTTGCTGAAATCATCTTTTGCTGGAGATCAACTTCTGAAGGCCTATCACCCTACAGCAAAGCTTCTTTTCCTTAACATCTCAAGGACTCAGGGGGAGCTTTGACACCATCAAATCCACATAGTCTTCTCAGCTGCTTTGAGAAAGAGAAGACTTCCATCAATCTCTCACCCCCATCTCTGTAAAGGGTTTCTCAAACTCCCTTCAAAAGTTTGAGCTTGGTTTTTGAGCACCTTATCAAAAGCTCATTGGTGGAAAGACACCTGATCAAAAAATCTGATTTGGTTTTTGAGCACCTTATCAAAAGCTCATTGGTGCCCAGGACACCTGATCAACTCATCCTGCAGTGGATTCCTACCTAGGATGGTAGAAGTGTGGATGTACCCAAGTTTAGGGGAACCACTATAGCTCCTTGTGTCATCTGGATTGCTTGTCTTTATTTTTGTTTCTGGTTGTGATTGTTCTGTGATTTTTTTGTGATTAGTTTAGTTCTGTGATTAGATTTAATAATTGCTTCCCTGCTCACTCAGATTACAACAATTGTTGTAAAAAGTTTTCAAGCACCATATACTCTATTCACCCCCCTCTAGAGTATATCAGATCTAGCTGCACTTTCAGTTGGTATCAAAACGAGGTTGGTTAAACATACCACACCTTGGTGGTTACACAGGCTAACACCTGAACCCAAAGATTCCTAGTTAGATCTGTTTTCTTTTGAGTTTATTATTAGGTTTTGTTTTCACAAATCATGGCCCAAAACAAAGATTATGCTAGCACCAGACCTCCAGTGTGCAATCTATCCAAGTTTGCACTTTGGAAAGCAAGGATCAGATTATACATGAATTCTATTGACGAGGATATTTTTAACTCTGTTTTGACAGTTTGTCCAAGACCTCCAGAGAACTCAAATACAAATGTTGTTCCACCTCCATCAGGAACAAATGCTGATATCAAGAAATGGAAGGTAGCTGATGCCAAGGCTATGAACATCTTAGCCCAGACCATGTCTGATGATATCTTTCAAAAGGTGGCTGAATGCAATTCAGCAAAGGAAATCTGGGATAAACTCTCTGAAATAGTCTCAGGCTCAGCTGATGAGAGAAAGGACAGGAGATCCCATCTCATATCTCAATATGAGAATTTTAAGAAGGGAGAAACTGAGTCAGTTGGAGATATGTACAACAGACTCAGTCTAATAGTCAGTGAACTCAGGACCTTGGACAAAGAGATCTCACTAACTGAACTCAATGACAAAATTCTAATGTGCTTCCCTAGCACTTGGGATTCAAGAATCTGGCAAATCAAGGATGCCAGAAGTTTGAATGAGATCACCACAGAAGCTCTATTGGGTAAGCTCCAATCTTATGAGCTACTCATCAAGAATAGAGAAGAAGAACAGAAGGCTGCCTCACCAGCCACAAGAAAAGAAAAAGAAATAGCCTTCAAGGCAACTGAAGATCAGTCTGAAGACAAAGTCACAGGAAATGATGAACTGCTCAGTCTGTTGGCCAAAAGATTTTACAAGATGGCCAGAAAGGACTTCAGAAGGAGATCATACAAGGAGCATGATAAGCCAAGGTATGATAAGTCAATTAATAATAAAGAAATTGTTTGCTTTGGTTGCAGGAAACCAGGGCACATTGTTCCTGACTGTCCAGAAAACAAAAACAAGGACAGAAGGGACAAGAAAGAAAGAAGAAAGGAGAAAGACTCCAAGAGGAATGGCAATGGTAAACCCTCCTCAAGCAAAAACAAACACACAAGAAAGGGGTTTGTTGCTGAATCTTGGAGTGAGACTGAAGAGGAGTCAGAAGCCTCATCCAGCTCCAGTGATGATGAAGATGATGCAGAAGAGAAAGAGTTCTGCATGATGGCAATCAATGCCTCACAACATAATTCAGATGAAGAAGAGTCAGAGTTAGATTCAGAGACTCAACCTGAAGAAGATCAGGTAATTAGTTCATTTGATTTTAATTCAGAGGAATTTAAATCTGAGTTTAAAGCATTATGTTTAGACCTGCTAAAATCTGAGAAAGAAATTATCTCTCTCAGAAATCATTTATCTGAACATAATACCTTAAAGTCAGAAAACCTCAAACTCTCTCAGGAGTTGGAGTGCTGTAGGGAGCAGATAGCTTCACTAAAAAGTGAGCTATCTGAGGCCAAGAAGCTTGAAGAATCCCTTAATGGGAGAAGCATCAAGCTGATGGACATCACAAGCACAGTGAACTCCAGATTTAATAGTACACTGGGCTTGGGTGCTTCATCCAGCCAACCCATAGTTCTAACAACTCCAATCAAATTCATTTCTGATAAAGGAAAGGGAGTTGTAGAGGTAGCTAGGAAAAATTCTGATCTGCCCAAGAAACCTAAGTCCCAGCAGAAATCGTCGAACGGAGATCGACGATCGCCGAACGCAGATCGACGATCTCAAGCACAATCGTCGAACTCAGGTCGACGATCTCAAGTTCCTGAACTCTTCCATAGTCGAACGTCGAATGGAGCTCGATGATCTGACCCAAGATCGTCGAACGCAGCTCTACGATCGTCGAACAGAGGTTAGAGCTCTGGAAAGTTTTTCATGGGCAAATCAATATCCAATCCTAAGGGTCCTTCATCCCAAATCTTTAACCCTTATACTGAATGGATTATACCACCAAGGAGATATCATCCTGAAGGTTATAAGAGTCAACCTGGGATGTCTTTTATTTCAGAGTTTAAAGTTTATCAACCTAGGCCCAAGATAAACTGGGTCAAAAACAAATGAATTATTTTATGTGCAGGTGAAGACCTATCCAACATCTAACCAGTAATGGTACTTGGATAGTGGGTGCTCTAATCACATGACAGGAAACAAGGATAACCTCACATCCTTTAGAGCCAAGCTTGGACCCAAAGTTATCTTTGGTGATTCAAACTTTGGACAAACTAAAGGATATGGTGCAGTCCAGATTGGATCAGTAACATTCAAGAAGGTAGCTTATGTGGAAGGACTGAAGCACAACTTAATAAGCATCAGTCAGCTGTGTGATGAAGGCTACCAGGTGACCTTCAACAAAGCATTATGCAAAATCAAGTTAGAGGACAACACAACTATGTTGATAGGTAAAAGGAAAGGTAACATCTATCTAGTAGACTTTCTTTCAACTGATGTAGATATTTGCCTGTTTAATTCTGTTTGTAGACCAAATATTTTATGGCATAAGATACTAGGACACCTAAACCTTAGAACTTTGCTAGGCTATCCAAGGACAACCTTGTTAGAGGACTACCTTCTGGCCCCTATAAGAAGGAAGGACTCTGCAGGGCTTGTCAATTAGGCAAGCAAACTAAAAATAGCTTTAAGTAACTTAATAAGAGTGATTCACCTAGGATATTGTATCTGTTACACATGGATCTTTTTGGACCCCTCATAGTACAAAGCCTAGGAGGGAAATCTTATACTTTAGTAGTTGTAGATGACTTCTCTATATTCACTTGAATGTTCTTTCTAAGGAAGAAGTCTGATAACTTTAAGTGTCTGACAGAGTTTCTCAAATGTATACAGATTGAGTTCAATACTCACATTGCCCTGATTAGAAGTGATCATGAGACAGAGTTTGATTCTCTTCTTATGCAAGAGTTCTGTCAGAGTGAAGGGATCAGGCACACTTTCTCAGCTCCTAGAACTCCTCAACAAAATGGGGTAGCTTAAAGGAAAAATAGAACCCTTATTGAATCTGCCACTACATTGTTGTCAGATGCTCACCTTCCTCTATCCTTTTGGGCAGAGGCAGTGAACACCTCCAACTATGTGCTGAATAGAAGTTTGATACATAAACTAAAGGGAAAGACTCCCTATGAATTACTCAAAGGGAAGAAACCTAAAGTTGATTATTTTATAGTCTTTGGATGTATTTGCTATATACATAATAATGACAAGAAATATTTAGCAAAATTTCAAGCTAAAGCTGATGAAGGAGTGTTTCTGGGATACTCCATGATCAGCAAGGCTTATAGGGTTTATAATAAATCATCTCTAAAAATTGAGGAATCTGTTCATATATCATTTGATGAATCTAACATGTCTTTCAAGGAGAAGATCCCTTCTACCATAGAACCTTTGCAGGAACATTCTCTTGTTGAAGACTTGAACAAGTTACAGGTTACCCAAAAGGATGAAAGCAGTGAAGATGAAGAAAGTATTCAACATATTGAAGAACAACTTGAAGAGCCAGTTGTTGTACCACAAGAGGAAACAACAACACAGGTTGGTGAACAATCAACAGCCCCTGTTGATTTAGTAACATCAAGAGATCATCCAATCTCCTAAATAATTGGAGACATCTTAGCTGGTGTGCAAACCAGAAATCGGGTCAACCAAAACCTGTTGCACACCTGCTTCCTATCTCAAATTGAACCTCAGTCCATTCAAGATGCAGAGCAAGATCCACACTGGATCATTGCAATGCAAGAAGAGTTGCATCAATTTGAAAGGAACAAAGTGTGGGAACTAGTGCCAAAGCCTAAGGATCACTCCATTGTTGGAATAAAGTGGGTGTTCAGAAACAAACTGGATGATCAAGGAGTAATTATAAGGAACAAGGCAAGGCTAGTTGCTCAGGGATATTCTCAAGAAGAAGGAATAGACTATGACCAGACTTTTGCACCAGTTGCAAGATTGGAAGCCATCAGAATCTTTTTAGCTTATGCAGCACATAAAGGATTCAAGGTATATCAGATGGATGTCAAAAGTGCATTTCTAAATGGAGACATCAAAGAAGAAGTATATGTCAGACAACCTCCAGGTTTTATCTCTCCAACTTATCCTGATTATGTTTTTAAATTGAACAAAGCATTATATGGTCTCAAGCAAGCTCCTAGAGCATGGTATGAGACCCTAGCATGCTTCCTTTTGGAAAATTGATTTTTAAGGGGTAGAGTAGACCAAACTCTTTTCATTAGAACCCATAAGTCTCATACCCTACTAGTACAGATCTATGTAGATGATATTATTTTTGGTTCTACTGACTCAAAATTGTGCAGAAAGTTTTCCAACCTAATGCATTCTAAATTTGAAATGAGTAGCATGGGTGAGCTATCCTTCTTCCTGGGATTGCAAGTCAAACAACATGCTGAAGGCATCTTTATTTCTCAAACCAAGTATGCAAATGAATTGGTTAAGAAATTTAGCATGTCTGAAGCATCTTGTATGAAAACACCTATGCCTACTAATGCTGTATTGGATGCTGATGAACATGGGAAACCTGTTGATCAGACAACATCTAGAGCAACGATTGGCTCTTTACTATACCTTACAGCTAGTAGACCAGATATAATGTTTGCTACATGTATATGTGCTAGGTTCCAAGTAAGCCCTAGAGAGTCACACCTAACACTAGTAAAGAGGATTCTCAGGTATGTTAAAAGTTATCCAAATCTAGGTCTCTGGTATCCAAAAGATTCAGCATTTGATTTAACTGGATTTTCTGATGCTTATTATGCTGGATGCAGAATTGACAGGAAAAGCACCAGTGGAACTTGTCAGTTCCTTGGTGACAGACTTGTCTCTTGGTTTTGTAAGAAACAAACATTTGTGTCAACCTCAACTGTTGAAGCTGAATATATGGCTGCAGACAGTTGTTGTTCACAAATCTTGTGGATTCAAAACCAACTCCTAGACTATGGCTACAACTTAGAGAAGTCTAAAATCTTTTGTGATAACACCAGTGCTATTTCCATAGCTCAAAATCCAGTCCTCCATAGTAGGACAAAACACATAGAGATTAGGCATCACTTCTTAAGGGATAATGTTTAAAAGAATAAAATTGAACTGCAATATATCCCAACTGATTTACAAAGGGGAGATATCTTCACCAAGCCCTTGGATGAAAAGAAACACACCTTCTTCCTAAATCAGTTAGGAATGTTAGATGAAGGAAGTCGGAAATAATATCCAAGATTTTAAAAGTTTAAAAATTGACCAAGACTAGGCAAACATCTTGATTTTTCTTAGTGTCTAGAGTTTTTCTGGTCTCTGAACTGCGCTCGACGATTTTCCCCCAGATCATCGAACGGAGATCGACGATTTCTGAAATCGTCGACCTGAGTTCAGCGTTTCTCAGATAGTATGAACTATCTCTTCCGGTCAGCGATCGTGGAACGACGCTCGACGATTTTGTTCTCTGAACGATCGTCGAACAGAGTTTGACGCTCTCCAATATCGTCAAACGGAGATCGACGATGTTGAAGACTCTTCAGATTCCTTTAGAAGCCCCGATCGTCGAACTGAGTTCAACGATCTTTCCATTTCTGCGTCGAACCCTAATATAAAATTCATTTTTCGCCGTCGTTCTCCTTTGCGCTTTCGATTTCTCTGCAAAAACTTTCTTTCCCTCCAAACATTTCTGCACTTGGTCGTTTTGTTTGTTGAATCTTTGCAGGTAACTATGGTTGTTTCTGTTGCTGTTCTCACCGCCATGAAATTTGATGCCGGCTTTGACATAGACATGGAGTCCTTCAGCACGACAGATCAGGTTTTCCAGGACATCTTGGAGCTATTCAAAGAGCAGAAACTTGCTGCAATCATGACTACAAGGATTAAGCTTGCTTCTGATGAAATTAAAGAGTGGGTCTACACTGCCCACAATCAGGATCAAAACACCATTGTTGGATCCATCTCTGGCACTCAGGTACCCTTGACCCCAGCAATTCTGACAGAGGTTTTTGAGTTAAGTACTGGTGGAGATTCTGCTGATTTATCTGGAGAAGAATATGCTGACTTGCTTGCAAGAATGGGTCATTCTGAGGGCAACCCTAGCAAGCTGTTGAAAAAGAATCTGTCTGTGGAATATAGATTCCTGACTGATGTAGTTGGAAAGGTTCTATGGGCTAAGAACTCTGCCCATGATACTATTTCAAGGTATCAGCTCTGTTTAATGGGAGCTATAGTGGACATGAAGAATCTGAACTAGGGAGAGGTCTTCTTTGACCTAATCAAAAAGAAAATTAACAAAAGTTTTGTAAATTTTGGAAGGATCTTAGGCATTTTTCTGCAGAATAGGTGCCCTGCATTGCTGGTATCCTCTGGGATACACATTAATGCTTCCAAGAGACTGTCTTGTGCCCTTTTTGGTAAATGGGACAGGCAGATCATCAAGCCCAGCAGGCCCTCTTCCAGCAAACCTTCAGGCACCAGGACTGTCAGAGTCAATTTCCCTCAGGTCTCTTCCCCTGCAGATGACCTGCCTGCTGCTGCCTCTCCTCCTCCTCCTCCAATTCCATCTCTTCCAATTCCATCCACCATTCAAACTCCATCCACTATCATCATCTCCAGCCCCTCTCCAACCTCTACACCATCTCCAATTCCAACTGTCACAGAAGAACAATTCCATCCATTATACTCCTACCCTCAAACAGACATTGCCACTTCATCACCCTCCATTCCATCCTTCAACCTCATTATGATTCCTTCATGGATGACTAACCCTCCTCTCCTCCTGAGCTGCCCTCATCATCAACATCTTACCAAGACCTTCTGCAAGAGATCATTGATCAACCCACCGTCACACCCTCTATCTCCATCCCACTGCCCTCCATCACCACCTTACCCATACCTCAACCATCTCTTCCCCCATACACTAGCTCTCCACTACCATCATCAACAGCTACACTTCCATCCTCTAACTCTGCTCCAGTCACTACTGAGCAAGCAGATCTTCCAGCCCTTGCTGACAGGATTTATGAATTGCTAGCCCCCAGGCTATCTCTTCTCTTGGAGACCTCCTTGGCTCCATTACTCCAGTCAGTGGCAGCTCTTTCTGCCAGGCTCTCCTTCTTATTCCCTCAGGCAGCCTCTTCAGCAGTGTGCCTTGATCCAGCCTTGTCTGAATCTAGGCAGGGGGAGATGCCCTATGAAGTGAGCCTGCCTGCTGTGGTTGCTGGTTCTTCAGCTTTTGTTGCTGCTACTACTATTGTTCTTCAAGATCCAGTTCCACCTCCTGTTGCAGTCTTTCCAGTGGACATCAGGTCCTTGCTCTCAGAGTTTGATTCAATGTATTTCAGTTGTCTGCCAGAGAAAGCTTGTCTTCTAGAGAGAGTTACTATCCAGCCCCCAGAGGATTTGTCCAAGGCCCTTGTGTCCTTCTCTTGTTGTGACCCCAACATCATAACTTCCTTTGTTAAGTCAGTATATGCTGCTGTCCCTCCTGCTGAAGATAGTGTTGATGTATCTGTTGCTATTAGTGTTGTTGCTACTGCTGTTCCAGTTTCTGCTGATATCCTTATGACAGAGGCACATGATTTTGAACCCTCTGTGTTTTCTAATGATATATCTGCTGCTGATATTGCTGTTTCTGTAAGTGAAACTGTTGCTGCACCAACTGCTGTTATTACTGCTCCAGAACCTTCTGTATCTGCTGTTGTTACTACTCCTGCTGCTTCAACCTCTGCTTCTGCTTCAACTTCAACTGCCACACCTTCAGTATCTGCTGCTGTTGCTGCTGCTTTAACTCCTGTTACCGGTTCTATATCTACTTCTACTTCAACCCAGCTCAAGAAAGATTTGATGAAAAAGAT
Organism: Platanthera guangdongensis; assembly: GCA_039583875.1. NCBI lineage: Eukaryota > Viridiplantae > Streptophyta > Magnoliopsida > Asparagales > Orchidaceae > Platanthera > Platanthera guangdongensis. Next base: position 125,807,227 of record CM077162.1, on the reverse strand, counting down.
TGATGCTCTTTATGATGATCAAAGTTCTGAAAGTGATGAGTTCAAGACAGATTTTGATGATTCTTCTGCTACCATTGCCAGAAAGAGAAAGGCAAGGAGCAAAGCCATGAATAGAGTACCTCCAACTAAGGTCAAGGACAACAATGACATACCATATTATATTCTTCATGATTGCCGCATAACTGAGCACTGGATGCAGTACTCAAAGAATCAACTCAAAGCAATGAAGAAGAAAAGGGAATATGAAAAAGGCTCTTCTCAATTTCAACATCCTCATCCTCCTCCACCACCTCCTCCTGATGCAGGTGCAGGTGGAAGTTCAGCTGCTCAACCCTATGCTAGAAGTCAAACCCCCTATCATCCACATGCCAGATCCTATCATAGAGGAAGCCAGTCCAGGGGTTCTCAATCCAGAAGAGGAAATTATAGAGGAAATCAAAGAGAAGTCCAGGTTTATTCTAAAGGCTACTCAAGGAAACATCCCTACTCCAGGGAAGGACAAATTTCATCTGACACAACCTCTGGCCATTTTCCCTATAAATTGAACGAAACAGTTTCATCCAGGCCTCCTCAAGATAACCCTTCTAATAGATATGAGCCACCAGTGCCATTTGAAGATCCTGAGAACAATCCAGCTGCTTGGACTGCAAGGATGAAAGAGCTTGTTGTACTGGACCAGATTAAGAAAGCTAAAGAGCAAGGAAGAGACTCCTCCAACATCACTACAATGTCTGATCAGAGAAAGAAAGAGTTGGAAAGATATGGGTCAAGCAAATTCTTTGATTCTGATAGATACATGGAGCTGCATCCTGAAGCTGTAGTCCCCAGGCCCAAACAACAAACTTCTTTAGGTGCAGCAGATGATACAAGATCAAAGAAGGAAGCTCTCAACCCCAACAGAAAAATCAAACTCATTAAGAGCAAGGAGAAGAAATGATTATGTAAGGTGACAATCACTCTGATTTCTGATTATTATCTGAGATGATATATATCTGTGGTTTTGCTATGTCCAGCTTTTTGCTTTTCTGTATTGTTGCTTGTATGTGTTATTTTAATTTTTCCAAATTCTGTAAATATTAATCCTAACCCAAATAGGGGGAGATTGTTGGAACACCCTATTACTGATTTGGGTCAGGATCACTATGTCTCTAGGAAACCAATGTTTGACCTCCTGTATAGCTCAAAAGGTCAATTAGAATTGAGTCTAAGGGTTAGAAGTCTAGGTTTGGAAGCTGCCCTCAAGACCAAGAATTTTTCAGTTTGAGACTAAGTCATATCGTCGTGCTCAGCACGACGATTCGTCGAACTCCGATCGACGATCGTCTAGATCAACTTCGACAGATCGTCGAACTCCATTCGACGATCGCTGAGCTCAACTTCAACAAATCGTCGAACTCCATTCGACGATCTGCGAGCTCAGTTCGACGACCTTGTCTCAGTATTGGATCTCTATCTCTGAGCTCAGTTCGACGATCTTTGAGCTCAGATCGACGATATTTTTTGTTACTGTATAAGTTCATATCGCTGAGCTCAGTTCGACGATAGTAGAGCTCAGTTCGACGTTTTCTGATGACTTCAAGGATTTTCAAGATTCAAATTCAGATCAGTTAAGGAATTATTCAGCAATTAATTCAGAAGATTTTCTAGCCATTTTCATTTATTTCTGGACCAAGTTTCAAGGGATTTTCAAGGAATATTTCTATGGACTTTCCTCCAGAAGACATTTTGCTATTAAGGATGCAATTAATACAGGCCAACGGCTATTCTTGACAGAGGATGTTTTTCTATTCAGTTCCAGAGAATAAAAGAAAAGATTTTTGAATCTCTCTCAGACACCAATAATCCTCAGAACACAGACAAGAAGATAAAGCTCAAAATATTCTCTGTCTCAAAGAATTCTCTGAAGAACACACACCCAAGGAGATCAAATTTTCTGAAATCTTCTGGTCTCTCTTGTCTCAAGGGTTCAAGGCCAACATCTTTCAAGACTCCAGACATCTAACATTTCAGCTGTTGCTAAAATCATCTTTTGTTGGAGATCAACTTCTGAAGGCCTATCACCCTACAGCAAAGCTTCTTTTCCTGAACATCTCAAGGACTCAGGGGGAGCTTTGACACCATCAAATCCACAAAGTCTTCTCAGCTGCTTTGAGAAAGAGAAGACTTCCATCAATCTCTCACCCCCATCTCTGTAAAGGGTTTCTCAAACTCCCTTCAAAAGTTTGAGCTTGTTTTTTGAGCACCTTGTCAAAAGCTCATTGGTGGCAAGACACCTGATCAAAAAATCTGATTTGGTTTTTGAGCACCTTATCAAAAGCTCATTGGTGCCCAGGACACCTGATCAACTCATCCTGCAGTGGATTCCTACCTAGGGTGGTAGAAGACTGGATGTACCCAAGTTTAGGGGAACCACTATAGCTCCTTGTGTCATCTGGATTGCTTGTCTTTATTTTTGTTTCTGGCTGTGATTGTTCTATGATTATTTTGTGATTAGTTTAGTTCTGTGATTAGATTTAATAATTGCTTCCCTGCTCACTCGGATTTCAACAATTGTTGTAAAAAGTTTTCAAGCATCATATACTCTATTCACCCCCTCTAGAGTATATCAGATCTAGCTGCACTTTCAGAAACCCCCTCCGATTTGTCCAGATTTCTAATGCGGTTGAACAGTGTTTTCATTCCTCCATCCCACAAAAATCTGATGTAGATAATGGCGAGTTGGATCATCTCCAGACTCCAGCTAGACTTTATTTCTACTTAGCGCTTTCGAAGCAGGCAGTTTTTTCTTTACCATTAATCTCCGACTGCCAGCTTCCCATTATGAAACTTCGAATCAAGGATTTCTACAACTTCGAATCAAGTTCGTTCGTAGTTATAGATCGGTCGGGGGCTTCTTCCCCAACGCATCCAAAAGCAAGGAAGGTGAGGGGGGTCCTCTCCTATCCTCCTCATCATTACGCTCGTTCGGCAATGAAGAAGCTCAGCCATGGAGGAGAAATTAACTGGAGCCTTCAACCTTCGAGTAGAGGCCGGATCCATTCGTGGACAGCAGCAACGCTCCCTAGACGTCGAGCCTCTTGCGAGATGTTCGATTGCGGCACCTCCAAACACGCGTCAAGGGTAATGAATTTTCTTCTTGGGCAGGTGAAGCCCTTATTTTCCATATTTGCATGGAAGATCCTCTCCGCCAATGGGTGGAGGAAGGGTGCTCTTTGACGGGTTGATGTTTACATCCTCGCAATTAATTGCATTTAGTATCCGGAAGCATGAGTATGGATTTAGGCATGCTGTGTGAAACCCATCCAGACGTGTGAGCTGGATTGGTGATGTTCTGGGGTTCCCGGGGAAGACTCCGAGGAAGTTGCATATTATCTATTTGCAGGGATTGTGCGCCAAAGCCCCCCAAAAAGGGGTGGGTGCGATGTTATTGCATCGCTCTTAGTCGACCTTTGTTTGGCCTGCTGCCGACATTTGAGACGTTGGCGTACATGTGTTGCAGTACCAAGCGGGGAGTAGCGGGCTTAAGCCCAAGCTTGTGCCGGCCCTCAAAGGCCTATTTTTGTTTATATTGTCAGTCTGCGTGCCGAAGTATGGAATTCATATTCCTGTAATTATTTATAATATCTGTGATGCTCTATGTTTGTGTAGTTTACTTCTTCTGTCTTGGGCGAGTGGTGTGCTCGTGAACCACTCGCCCCGGGGGGTCCCCGAGGTATAGTTGTCGGGAAGCCCATGATGGCATGTTCTCATCCTTTTAGAATAGCGGAGTTACGCTGTTATTGGCCTATCTTGGGCAGCGTTTAGTAGAACTGTTCGTCGAGATTACGCCATTGGTAGGGAAGATGAGGAAAATTTTACATAGCCCTGAGGAGGCACCTCTAGTCAGGAGTGAGTTGGTCTTGAGATTCTCCTTAGAGGTTCCAGTCGGCCAAGAGAGCCCTCCAAAGGTGCCTTAGCTCAGCCTTTGGCTTAAAGGGGAAGAGTTTGCTAGTCTTTCGGGTATGCGGCGGGACCTCCACGCTAAGACCTTGGGTCTGTGCCTTGTGTCCCTAGTCTTGTGCCTAGATCGTTCGCTTGATGGCAGTAGGTGCGTGGTCACCCCTTCCCCAAGGATGAACTCCACAAGAGACCGAGATTTCGGTTTCAACAATCACAAACTCCTTGGAGTGGAGATAATGACGTCAATGATGCAACCACCTAATAATATCCAACTTATCGCGTGATAGTTTCTCACAGAAATAACTGACTGAGTGACTTTCTTGACTCAAAACACCTCCTATTCCTACCCCAGAAGTGTCACAAGTTAACTCAAAGACTTTGGTGAAGTCAGGTAGATGTAAGACAGGCGCCTCAGTCATAAGCTTCTTAATACGTTGGAAAGCATGAGTGGCAGACTTCGTATAGTTGAACTCTCCTTTCTTCATGCATTCAGTAATAGGTGCCATGATACTACTGAAGTCCCGTATAAAACAATGATAGAATGTAGCTAAACCATGGAAACTACGCACCTCTCGTAGGATAGTCGTTTCGGGCCAGTCCTTAATCTCCTGAACCTTTGCAGGATCAACTCGATTTCTCTCAGACCCGACTATATAACCTAAAACCTCTACCTCTAGAACATAGAATATGCACTTCTTAAGGTTTAGGAATAAAGTTTCCTTCCTCAAGGTGGATAGGGTCAATATCAAGTGGGAGATGTGCTCGATAGTGGAGGTGCTATAGACTAAGATGTCATTGAAATAAACTACCACAAACTTCCCATAGTACGGTCAAAAAATGTGTGTAATCATCCGGGAGAAGGTGTTGGGGGAATTGGATAACCCAAAGGGCATCACAAGCCACTCATATAATCCGTCCCTGGATTTAAACGCAGTCTTCCACTCATCACCTTCACGGATCCTAATCTGGTGATAACCTCTCCTAAGATCCAACTTAGAAAATATAGCGGCTCCAGATAATACATCCAAGAGGTCATCCAATCATGGGATAGGGAACCTATACTTGATGGTAATCTTGTTGATGGCCCGACTATCAACATAAATTCACCATGAGCCATTCTTTTTGGGGTCAAGTAGAGCTGGAACAGCACATGAACTCATACTAGTCCTAATAAGCCCCTTCTTAAACAAGTCCTTGATCTGAACTTGCAACTCCTAATGGGCAGCGGGATGGAGTCGGTAATGGGGCCGGTTGGGCAAGGAAGACCCCATGATGAGATCTATTGCATGCTGAATATCTTTAAGTGGAGGTAATGTTGGTGGCAACTCATCCGGGTACGTATCCCTATACTCTTCCAACAATACCTATAACTCACTTGGCAGATCATCCAATACTCCAGAATCCATCTTCGTACTCAGAAGGACTAGCGGATACATCACTCCATCAAGAAACGGATCCTTAATAAATTCTTTTCTTCAGACTAGGTTCAAGGCCTTCCTCTCAACTGGGATCTTGGTGTCCTTAACCGGTCGTACCGGTTCCTTTGGGATAGCCGACCTCAACGTAATGGTATTGCCATTGAATTTGAACTCATATATGTTGGCTCTACCAAAATGCATCACATCACGGTCACAGATCCAAGGGCGGCCTAGTAACACGTGACAAGCATCCATCGGGAGGACATCACACCATACCTCATCAGTATATGATTTGAATGAGAGGGGACCAAACATCGCTTGGTAATTGGGACGGTGATCTTGTTTATCCAAGCTACCTGATATGGGGTCAGGTGTGGTTTCGTGGTAAGGGCCATACGCGTGACGGCGTTCTCAAAAATGACATTCACACAGCTACCACTATCGACAATCAACTTGTAGAGTTTCTCAATACTCTTAAAAATCAGAGAAAATATGCTTGTCCTCTTCCAATCATCTAACGGACGAGTAGTGGTCAAGATACAACGCATCACCATAAGGTGGTGATCGTCCTCTAAATCACTTGGGACCCCTTCTGGGTCACTCTCCTCAGCAGCCTCATACACTAAGCCAGCGGGATCCGTAGACGTCTCTAATAGGGCGACGGCCTTAGTCTTCATTGGGCATTCAAAGTCATAAAGACCTTGAATGCCGCAAGAGTAACATGTAGCGTTAGCCTTACTAACCATTCTTATGGGAATAAGCTCACTCATGGGATTCCTTGGGTTCCTATCAGTGATCACTACAGACTTCGACTCGGTGGACCTAAACCTTCCCTTATCCGGATATGTGGAAGTAGATGCACCAGCTGTGGACTTATTATTTGAATGGGAATAGCGGGAGTGGGCCTTAGAGGGCAGATGTTTTTCAATGTTGAGGGCGGCATTGAAAGTCGTGTTCAGGTCCATATGACAATAGCGCAAGAGCTTCCTTTGAATCTCTGGTTGAAGCGCTTTACGAAATCTATACAAGGTAACCTCGGGGATCTTCCTAAGATCACAACGCACCATGCGGTCCTTCAGCTCTCCCATATATTCAGCTACCAAATTCGAGCCCTACCGCAGGGTGGCAAGCACGGCGAACATCTGTGTTCGATGGTATGCCGGGACGTATTGATCAGTTAGCAAATTCTTCATCACCGGCCATCCTATAAGTGGGACTCCATTCCCAGTCCCTAGCCTATGCTCCTAATTTAGCCAATATCTCTTAGCACGCCTAGTTAACTTCATCATGGCGACTTGGACCTTCTGATGGTCCGTGAGAGTGTGCCAATCGAAGTAACATTCCATGTCCACTACCTAGTTGAGGAAGAACAATGGATCTCCCATGCCGTCGTAGGTGGGGGCATCGATCTTAATGTCCCTAGTAATATCGAAGTCACGCTCGTGGTGACGATCTATGCATGGCATTCTGGGAGAATTCCCACTAGAGTCAGAATCGACTACCGTTTGGTGCCGGTTGGACGACCTCACATTAATTGGTGGAGGTGGTCGTTCTTGGTTCTATAGGATTTGGGCTAGCATGGTCCTAAGTTCCATCATCTCAGTTTGTAGTCCCTCAATAGCCTCAGTATTCGCATCTCGTTGCTCATTCGCGGCCATTCTAGATGAAGACGGTGTTGTGTACTTCGTTCCTAGTCTAGTGCGCATACAGGGTTACCCAAAATTTTGAAAGATGATTTTTTTTAGGCTGGTCCTATAGTTAAAACAAGATTATTTTTTGTTTTCCTAAAGCTACAGGAATGACGAACGTTACATTTTTTTCTATATATTTTCGCAGAAAAATAACGATTTTGGACCGCTATTTGCAGACCAGAAAATGTTTTTTGCTTTTTTTTTGACTAATTCGTGGCAATGAAAGAGAGCGAGGATGTTTGCAACAAAGAAGTTGAAACAACCAAACTCTGATGCCAATTTGGTGTAGCGTATGTCGCTAACAAAAATCTACACGAGAGAATGCTCTAGTTCGCCAACAACGCACTCTAGATCCGCCGCTCCTACAGAAGCATCTATCGCCCTAATTCGTGATTGTTTCGCGCACAAAACATAAACACATTCAGAGAATGATCGACTCTAAAATAGCGATGAAAAATTAGTCGCATCGTTCCCAAAGTTAACGCAAAGGTTGCCAATTCTTTTGGGAGAAAGATCAAAGTTATAGGCCAAGATCCGCTCAAGCAAAATGGTCCTACCCGGTCTGAAAAATGGAAACAAGAACATTAAGGTTTTCTAATCAAAGATTTGTAAGCGATTAAAATTTAAAGCCGCAGAGAATACGATTGTCCACCTTCCACAAATCTAAGAGAGGACGCACAAAGAGAGGGGAAGAGTTTACCCAACCTGAATTCACCGTGCACACAAGATATGGTGGGAGAATCACTCTCTCCACGGATCCACCAGCATCACACCGAATGGGGTTGCAACCTACTTCCATGGAGTCTCACTAAAGGAATACATGCCGGAGTCGCACCGAAGAGGGTTGGAGGAAGCAAGGGATGGTTTCAAACCCCAAGGGGGGTGGCGGCTAGGAGGAATGTCTTGGCCGATTCTCCTTTGGGAGTTTTATTTAGGATTCAAATTCTTCTTGTCTATTAATTCTCATAAAGAGGTCTCCTTATTTAGGAGTTACAAACACATAGCAGTTACAAACACATAGGAGTTACAAACAAACATTTAACCGTCAAAAATGGAGATGACATCTCATCCATTTGGGTGGTTAATTACACACCAAATGTTTTAAATGCAGGAAATAAATAAATAAGTCCACACATGAATATAAAATTATTACTTAAGCATGGAATAATTTTATATTCTGAATTATAAAATATAAATAAAAATAACGTAACTAAGTGCATGATTTAAAAATGAATCTTCAAGTGGGCTTAGCACGACGCGGACGGAGGTTGAAACGTTGCCTTCCGTTAGCGTCATCATTGCTCCTAACATTTTTATACTGTAGCGCCTCGGCAACCGGATCAACATCAAGTAGTGGCGGCGATGCTGCGGCATCATGAAGTGAGAAGGGAAAGGTCGGTAGGCCGTGCGTACTGGAAAGCGGAGTACTCAAGGTCTGATGCTTGACCTTCCCGAAAGTTGCCCTCATGTCTCTGTGTCCTCTTGAATGAGAGGTATGGGGGGTATTTATAGGCCCGTGGAGGTAACGGATTTTGGTAACGTCACCCCCAGTGAGGTGGTGAGTTGTGCAAGTAGAGCTTGGATTCCGCGGAGTCCCCGCCAGGTCGCACGGTCAGTGACATTCTTCTGGAGTTGATCTGCTGCTTGGCAGGCTAGGATGAGTCCGCCACAGCTGTTCTGAGGGAGCCCGCGTCAAGGTTGCAGGCTGAGGAGTAGTTTGCCCCTTAATGGAAAGGAGTGGTTGGGAAGCTGATTGGTGGGCTGCGTAGAGAGTCTGCCTCTGTTATAGGGAAGTTTGCTGGAAGAAAGCTGAAGGGCTCGATGGCGGACAGGAAGAGTCCGTCCAGCCCGCGACGGATGAGATTAGTCTGCCTCTGCTGAAGGCTTCTCCTGGTGAGTTAATAATCTGGATGACTAAAGATGTGTCTACAAGATTGTGGATTGATGCAAGTTTACGATCCTTGGGTGGACTGAGAGAGTCTGCGTTCGATAAGCGGGTGAGTTGATCGATTGGGCGACCTAGCTGGCTGAAGAAGCAGGTCGCCGCCTTTGCTGAAGTCCGCCTCCTGTAGTAATGGTCAGGCTTGCTGCCCCTGCTGGGGGCCTGGAGGTCATCATTGTTCGGCGACATGGAGGCAGGTCGCCTGGTGTTGAGCGACCCAGAGGTAGGTCGCCAATCAAAGTGGCCAGTGGACCCTCATGCGACTACATGGCGGTCTCGACGGATTGGAATCCGAGTTTGCCACAGCTGGGTAGTCCACCAGTCAGAATGGGGAAAAACAAGATGTGGTTAGCTGACCAAACCGCACGGCCTGCATGGGTGGACTGAGGAAGCAGTATGCACCCCCTACAGGGCAGGTGGCTGCTACGTGACCTGAGCAGTCAGACCGACGAGACCGCCCTAGCCGCATGGCTTGGGCGGACAGAGAAGTCTGTCTGCCCAGACTTGGACTCGTTGCGACCTCCAGGGAGAATCTGGAGCAGGCCGCGACTAGAAAGCTGGCTACCTTGGGAAGGATCGTCATTTTTTGCGTTAACAGACCAGCCCATTCCGGAATGAGAATGAAGTCATCTAAAATCTAGAAAAGGTTTGGACGATAAAAGTGAAATTGACATATCGCCAGGCGATACCGAAAATAACGTCAACGCAACAAAGGCCATATTCCACAAGATCCAGCCACCAAACCAATATTTGGAGGTATCGCCAGGCGATATCAAATATCGCCGGAGAAAGCCCCACGATCAAATCATCCGGCAAAAACCTCAGAATCATGGGACATGTGGCAGCTAGACATGATATTGCTGGAGGGTGATAGCCACTATCACCGGGTGATATCTCAAAAATATAAAAAGGCTGAATTCTTCTCTAGAGAAGATGAATTTCATTAACTAGAGTATTATTTCTGTGTATTCCATCTAGAGAGCTCAATCCTTTAGAAAACTCCCACTTTCCCAAGAACATTCAAGAGTGAAGAAGAGACGGTTCGTGCACAACATTTCGGGCAATCTTTGCAAGGATTCAACATCGTCTTCAGAACTTCATTTTGAGGGAGTTTTTATTTTGAATTTCTGCTGTGTAACTTATCTTACCATCTTTGTAATCAGTAGAGAAATTGTCGCCTTGTCCGTGGCGACATCGTCTTCAGGTTTGTGTGTGGCTTAGGAGGAAATCATCGTCTTGTGTGTGGCGTCTAGGTCCTTGTGTGACTTAGGGAGTTTTTGATGCCTTGTGTGGAACGACTAGATCGTGGTGAGATCTAGGGGGAGGCTCGTAGCAAGATCTTGTGGGAGACACACTATAGCCGATCAGTTCTTGGTAGAAGGACCAATGAAATCAAAAGTAGTTTATTTTTTTATAGCCTCAATCTCTAGCTTTATAGAGATACATTATATTTTGTGATCAATTTCTTATGAAATAAAATCATGTTATTTAATACTCATTATCTTGATTTTATTTTAATATCATAAAATGTATTAAATTTCTTTTGAAAAATTTAATTACCTATAAAATATTTCATAAATTCATTAATTAACTCTAATATTTTTATTTAAGAATTAAATTTCCATAAAACCATTATTCCCCCCTCCCCCGCCGCTCTAAGGGCATCGTAAGATCCAACATGTGGTATTAGAGCATGGTTATTCCAAAATGGTTTTATAACTGGGAATAATGGCGCTTAATGATCTTGCAACCACTAGAGGGATGAAATTTTTTAAAATCAAAATATTTCGCACCACCATGATTTATGGTTGAAAACTATAAAGGATGGAAAATCTTAATGAAAAAATTTCTTAAATATTTAGATGAAAAAGTCTGGACTATTACTATTGAAGTGCCCTCAAATATGTTAGACAAAAATAAAATGGTTTTAAATGCTAAATCCTTAAATAGTTTATTTAGTGCACTTGACCGAAATATTTTTAAACAAATATATATTTTTTCTACTAGTTATGAAGTTTGTAAATTTCTTGAAAACATTTATGATTCTCCATCTACAGGTACAAAACAAGTACTAGACAAGAAGAATATGAATGCTTGCATTAGTTTTTAAGGAAGCTCTTCCATTGGAGGATCCACTGAGTGCACATCAAATGGATTAGAAAAAGAAAAAACATCGTGCAAAAGAGGAACTGAAATCTCAACAATGGAAGATGACTATGAAGATGTCAAAGGAACAATATGTTCAAATCATACCTCATCCAAAAGTGTTGTAAGAAAATCTAATTCTTCTTTTTCGTTACAAATTCTATTTCTACATATCACATGCTTGAACTTTCTAAACATAGAATTAAGAAATTGAAAAATAATAATTCAAAATTACATTTAGAAAATATTAGTTTAAAAGTAAAAGTTAATGTACAAACAAAAATTGATTTGTTTGATGTTTTTCCTTTATGCTCTTTAGTTGAAAATACTACACCTTATTTTGATAGTAATTTTTTTAAAGAAGAACTCAAAGTTTTTGAAAAAGTGCTTTAAATTTCAAAAGATTATAATGATAAACTATTAAATAAAAACAATGTTATATCTCATAAAATAGAATCTTTAAAATTGCTTGTTCAAAAATTTCCAAATAATTTTAAATCCTTTATTTCTACTTTATCTTCAAAATTATGTAAAACTTCTACTAGAATTTTAAATAAAAGAACGAATAAAAAGATGAGTGAAAATGAAAAGAAACTCAATTATAATTGGAAATTTTTTTTCAAAACTCAGTAATCTTCAATTCATTATTTTTCAAACAACTATCACTATCTTTCACAAAATCAATCTTCTACCGACTCTAAATTAAATGTTTACAAATTTCCTATCAGTAATATTTTTAAAAATCACTACGATTATAAGCATCATTTTCATGTCTATGGTAATTTGAAAAATGTTTAACCAAAGTATGAATGGAGAACAAAAATTAAAATTGAAACATTAACTCTACTTGAAATGGTCCATTCATCACTTTCTTCACAAATGCCAACACACTATATTTGGGAACCCAAAAGAACCATCACACTACGTTCACTTTGGATACCTAAATCACTTATTCAATAGTACTAAATCAAATGTGTGATGTAGAAATCAATATAATATGAAATACATAAAAATCTACTTCACAATATGCTAAAATTTAAAAAATGTGGATTTTTTTTTTATTATATTTGAGTCAACAAATATTTTCGTCACTTTATATATTTTGATATATGGCTTTCACATATTAAGCCTAAATTCTCTTATAAATCAAATTGTATAAAATTGAATAACAAGTCATATATTTTCTAATTTCAAGTCGCTAATCTATCTTATTTTCTAGCATCCACACTTATTAAATTCATTGCTATTGTTTTCTTATAATATCATTATAAATTTAACATTGAATCTCTTAGGTGATATTATCAAGATTAAATAAATCATTTAAAAATGAATTTAATTGAGTTAAAAAATTATATATTAAACATTTTATCATAGAAAAATTAGAAAGAATAAATTTGAATATCACATACACCAAAATGATCTTTTACAATTAAACTAATATTTTACCACTCTTAGGATTTATGAATCATATAATTGCATATTGGTATTTTGTTTGGTATATTAATATGTCACACTATTGTTTCCATGCATCTTACTTATATCTAGACCTTAGAATTAATCATATTAAAAAAATTAAAAAATTCAATGATTTAACTCTAGCACTATGAAAAAAATCAAAATTCTATGTTGAATACATGCAAACCAAATTATATATATTGAACCTTATCATATTGTGGTATTTTTATGTTTGTGTTGAAACAAAATATTATTTATTTCAATTATAGTTATATTTTAAAAAAAATGACAGATAGTATTAAAAAATCAATGATCGATTAAATTGAAGTAAATATTATTTATATAAAATCATTGTGTGAATGTATTATGTAGGCATGTTTCACATTTTTTTAACAATGGAATAAAATAAAAAAAACATAATTACATAATTTGGGGTTTATTATGAGTGAAACTCTATATTTGAAAACATACAACATTATCACTTATTAATGTTATGACATAACATTGAAATCAAAATTCTAGCATTATCACATAATGAATATTATTATCTACACATAATGAATATTATTAACTCTGTTAGTTATTTCATTTTTTCCTGATAAAATAAATTAAAAGTTGAAATATTACAGTTAAATGCAAAATAACTACGCGACTTTAAAATCTACTATAATTTTAAACTTCAAAAAAACACATAGTCTATGTGTCATTCCTTAGAATTAAATGCTTAGTTTATCCATGATTATTTGCATCTACTTTGTGTCTCACATTAGTGAGGGCATAGGATTGTGTGCATTAAAGACCTAACCTCTAAGTCATGTCTTGTAATTATCCGGGGAGAGTTTTAGTGGGACCTTGCGAGGCACTATGGGCAAAGAGTGCTAGGTTGATGGTTGTCTATTGTATGCATATGGGATTAACACCCCAACCTACGGCATGTATGCAACTCCTCATGTTCATTCGTCACTTGGTACGGGACTAGTGTTTAGACATATAGTTTGGGTATTTTTAATCTATGACATACTACATCACTATCACTACATGAATAGTATTATAAAATCTATTATTATTTATGTCATGCTTTATATTATATCTTTAGTTCGAACAATTCATGTTGTGTTTTTCTATATTATATACAAGTTGGGCATTCAAGATTTTAAAAAACATAAGTATTTTGAAAAATAAAATTTTTTTCACCATAGCCCAAAAATTTTATCCGCAAAATTTTAGTTATTATTCAAAATTCTTTGCGAAACTTGGTGTCACTTATATTAGAAAAAATGAATCACGATAAATTAGAATGAAAAATTATTAAAAATCATGTTTTATATGCAATATAACATATTTCTGTGGCTAGCACAAGCGATAGTACAAATACTAGCAGTAGCGTAAAGTTATTATTTAGTCTTTCTTTTCACATTTTCTCTGGGATAAAGGTCAATATACTGATGCGTTTGAAAATAAATCAATGTTTTCTATAAAACTATATGTTTTAAAAATATTTAAAAAGTAAGTACAAAATTACAAAATGAATCTAAATGAACAAAAATATTATTGGGTCCATTGATCCCAATTGCCCTGATTTAAAGAAGTCAAACAGGTTAATGACATACACATAGTTGTATTTTTTGTGTGTGTAAGTTCATACATGCAGGGTAGGCCTTCTCACATTGATTTGACAGGTGGACACAAGATTGTGGGCTAGATGGGCAGAAAAGTGCTAAAGTCAACAGGCGTTGAGTGAAGATAGTTCACTCAACGACATAACACAAAAGGAGTTGAATATAGCAGGACCTGTCAAAGCCTCAATAATGAAAGACAGAAAAGTGGCTAAGTCCACAGGAGTTAAGTGAAGTCAGCTCACTCAACGCCACACATCAATTTCATCGAGTAAAGCAGCCTCAGTCAAAGCATCAGATATTCTCGCAAAGGAAAATTATCCAAGTCCTGAAGTGTTGAGCAAAGCCAACTCACTCAATGTCATGGTGTTTCTGTCAATGCCAAAAAAATAGACAGAAAAATTTATCTTAGTCAAGAAGGGTTGAGTGAGGACAGCACATTCAACGTCAGATGAGGTAAAGCGGTGAGACAAGCATGACAGTCGAAGCTATGGAAGAAAGACTGGAAAATCTATCAAAGCACATAATCGTTGAGTGAAGTCAGTTCACTCAACGCTAGTGGACGAATGCTTTGAGTCATACGGATGTAATCAAAGCTTAAGGAGAAATCGTATTTTGACCAATTCCAAAAGTGTTGAGTGAAGCTACTTCACTCAACTCTGTTGATACGCTAAATGGCACCCCCTACTTAACGGGTGTTCGAATCTCACGGCGGAAATGAGTAGATGGGAAGAGAGACTATGGAGCAGCTCGTTACTCTAAGCCGTGCATGAAGATAGAGCGAAAGAGAAGAGAAGAGGGCCGCTAGTAGTGGAAACAGCAGACTTCGCCCGCCGCGGCTTAAATGCCTCTCTTGCGGCTGGCTTTCCCTTTATATAAAAACATGTATTACAGCTGAGCTTAAGTTCTCTAACCTGTAAAAGAGAATGAAGGGAGAAATAGAAAAAAGGAAAAAAAAGAGAAGAGATGGTCGGTCAGGTCGTGCGGATTGATGGCCTAGGACGCGCGAGCTGCTTATGGAGTCCGCCCGGACTAGCAGTCAGCCCGCTGGTAGTTGTGGCGGACAGGGAAGTTGTTGCCGGGGAATCGACCATCAAAGTTGTCCCCGCTCGACCCAGTCCTCAATGAGAGGTATGGGGGCTATTTATAGGCCCGAGGAGGTAACGATCTTGGTAACATCACCCCCGGTGAGTCGGTTAGTTGTGCGAGCAAGAGGTTGAGTTCGCAGAGTCTGCACCATGTCGTGCTATCTCGGATGTCTTCAAGAGATGATCTGCTGTTCAGCGGACTACAAAGTGAGTCCGCCTCTGCTGTACGGAAGGGCGCCTGGTAGAAAGCGGAGAGCCAAATGGCAGATTGGGAGAGTCCACCCAGCCCGCGACAGATAAGATGAGTCCGCCTCTGCTGGAGGCATGTTCCATGATGAGGTTGGCGACCTGGCGGACTGGAAGAGCATGTTGCCATCCCACTGAACGATGGGCCCATCTATCATAGGCAAACTGAATGGTTGAGTAGCATAACGAGTCCGTCGAGCCCGCGTTGGACAGGATGAGCCCGCTGAGTGTTTTGCGGTTTGGCGATGTAGCAAGTCCCCGCTCCCTGGAGGACTGAAATTGAGTACGCGAACTGCAAGTGGATCTAGACTAGGCAACTTGGAGGACTGAATGAGCAGGTTGCCCCGGCTGCTGAGGTCCGCCTTCTATTGTCCTGAGGATGGTTGCCCTATTCGACGACCAGAAGGTAGGTTGTCGACTGTCGAGCGAACTGTGGAGCAGGTCGCACCCACTATTGAGCAACATGGAGAGTTATCGCCTGCCTTGTGACCTGAAGCTTGTTGCCTATCGTTGAGCTACATAGATGCAGGTCGCCGAGTGATGTGGTGGTCTTTGCAGATGGTGATGCGAGTCCGCCACAGTTTGATAGTTCGCACCTGTTATGGCAAGGTCAATCTTGTACGATAAGCTGATCTAGCCAAGTGACCTGCAGGGGCGGACTGAGGGAGCTGTCCGCAGCCCCTACAAAACACATGATGTAGTTCAACATGGTGGTCTGAACGGGGAGACCGCCCTAGCCGTGCGGCCTGAGCGGATAAATAAGTTTGTCCGCCCATCCTTGGACTGGTTGCGACCTCCGGGGAGAACTTGGAGCAGGCCGCGACTAGCAAGCTGACCACCTTGGGTGGGATCTCCAATTTCTGGGTTAACAAACTCCTAGTCAAATTTAAGGCAGAAGGAAGATGGCATTAAGAGAAGTCAACACTGTCAATGCCTTCATACAAAAGAAAAGTTTCTAAGTACAACAGCATTGAGTGAAGACCGTTCACTCAATGCCTCAATAGTTGGTAGAGTTTAGAAGAAGCTAAGGCAAATGGCGTTGAGTGAAGGCCAACCACTCAACGCTCTGAATGCCTGAGTTGTAGAAAGTGCAAAATAATAAGCCATGTATAAAAGCATTGAGTGAAGGTCATTCACTCAACGCTACTCAACACCTAAGGAAGCAGCAATGTGACTAAGTCCAGAATCGTTGAGTGAAGGACTTTCACTCAACGCCACTCCACGCTTGAGTTGATTTTGAGAAATTTTCCAATTCCAAAATGTCTGACGTCAGCAAAAGTCAATAAAGTCAACACATTTCAAATCTTCTCAGCCCAGGAAGACAGACATAAAGATTACCCTCTGGTGTCAAACTGTTCATCAATATTTCTATTTTCTGTATGATTCAGTCATGGATCTGAAAGTAGGATTCTGAATAGAATCTAAGTCATAAGTTTGTATTATAAAGCCTGAGGTAGGGTCATTTATTGATCTGAGTGTAGGGATGTCTTTCCAGCCTAAGTTATAGTGCTTTTGAGCCTGAGGTAGGTGATTGTTGAATCACTGAGTTGTAGGGCCTTGGGCCTGAGTTGTAGGTCTTGAAGAAGACTGAGTGGTACTGCGAGATCGTGTTGTAAGCTCTTAAGAAGCCAAGTATTGGGGAAGAGCCTTGTCTAACGCACTGTTAGAAAGGCAGAAAGGGACTATAGACGTACCCACAAAATGGGGAACCACCATAAAATTAGTGTGTCTACTGGTTGATTGTCTTGAACGGTTAACTAACTAATCACCAAGCATAGCAAAATAAGGTATAGGTCTAGATAATTTAAAAAGAGACCTAAAACCTATTCACCCCCCCCCCCACTAGGTATTAGCTAACCTTAAAAATAAAGTGTTTTAAGTGGTATTAGAGGAAGGTTGCTCAAGAAAGGCCTAACAGTCTGAGCAGATCACCAAGCTCTGCAAATAGATAGTCCTAACAGGTTTAGGTGTGAACTATAAAGAGATGGGTGCCATTAAACTTCCAATCTATAAGTAAGAAGGGTTGGCATCTAGAAGGAGAGGGTTAGGGTGTTCATGGAAGCAGCTTACCCTATGATTTTTATCACTATCAAGGAGGGAAATTTAATCCACATGAAATTGTCAGTTTTGAATGCAAATGTGTAGACTCTTAATACTTATGTTGAGATGACAAATAAAGAAGTCATCCTTGCCATCATGGACAAAATAGCTCAGAATATCATTGTTAGTGCTATTGATGATTCTACCCTTCAGAATCTGATCGACTACACAACTACAAAGGAGATGTGGGACATACTTGTGATCTACATGGAGGGGATAGAGGAAGTAAGAGAATATATGAAGTCCATGCTCAACCAAGAGTATGAGGTAATTAGGCAAAGCAAGACTCACAGCATAGCTGATTGCTATGAGATATTCTTCAGGATAGTCAATGAGCTGAGAACCTATGGTATGGTTTTCTGCACTTATAAGCTAAAGGACAAGTTTCTCAAGTCTCTAACTAGAGAATGGGATACTAAGATCTGTGCCATCAGAGAGGTGGCAAAGCTTACTAACACTCCACTAGCTACACTATTTGGGAAGTGGTTGTCCTATGAAATGCAACCGATTACCAGGAAGGAGGAGGAGAAAAATAGGAAGTCTCAGGACAAAGAAAAGTATATGGCCTTCAAAGATGAAGCCTATAGTAGGAGAAGAAGGAATACTCCTTATCCACCAAGGAGGGATGCTGAGTCTATCTCAGATGACTCAGAGTCAAGCACATCAGACTGCCACATATCTAATGAGGACTTTTGTGTCTTCTTTAAAAGTTCTAGAGATTCATGAAGAAGAAGCATTGGAAGAGCAGGCCTTCCACCTCCTCTCACCACAGGAAGAAATCCTCCAAGGAGGACAGGTATGGTTCTAAACCTAGTAAATAGATTTTTGCTAATGCCATTTATTATTGCTGTAGCAGACCAGGGCATGTTGTAACTGACTCACAAGTAAATATAAGAGAGGAGGCAGAGAGGAAGCACCATCACCAGTACAAGGGCAAGAAGGAAAAAGCATTCATTGCTAAGAAAAAGAAGAGCTGTCCAGACTCTTCCTCATCAAAATCAGAAGAAGATGAAGAATAAAAAGCCTACTTTGGGCTAGCTGCTATTGTAGAATAGGAAGTCTATCCTACTGTCATGATAGAAATCATGGCCCCGCTATTACAACCAAATATTGATTCAGAGGTGGATAGAGAAGTGGAAGAAGATTGATGCTGCTATGGGCTGGTTACTAGGACTGATGAGGAATCCAGCCAGGATCAGCCTGCTCAACAAGAGGTACATTTTTGTTTAAATCCTCTTCTGAGTCAGGCTATGAGGCAACCCCAGATTCTAAAGCTCATTCATTAAGTGATGAAGGAGATTCTAAATCTGAGGAAGTTGTCAACTCTATTTTTGACAAATTTGGTGTCTTGCTGAATGCTTTAAAAAAAGCAAGTTGCTGGCTAAGAAGCAGGCTAAGGAGATTTCTACTATTCAGCTTGCTACTTCCCAGCATGCAGACTCAGCTTCCCTACTGCATCTGAAGTTGAAGGAAATCAGTGAACCAGAAGTTACTTCCCTCATTTAGTTAGGCACCATTGATTACTAGGAAAATAGAATAAGAGACATGGAAGTGCTGCTGGAGAGGGAGAAGAGGACAGTGTCCAGTTATTCAATGCCAAGTTCAGTGCCACCCTTGATAGACTCCTTCACCTCAAAAAATGGTAAGAAGGGGTTGGACTTCAAGGGTCACACAAGCATTGTCATCCCAAAGGAAAGGGCAAAGCTACAGTGCATCCACTAGCATCCAAGTCTCCTGTTACATTTAAGAGAGTACTACTACCTTCAAATAGGTATGGCCAAGAAAGTATCTTTATCCACTGGATGAATGGTAGATCCACCAAAGGGAATAAAGATGTTCACCACAATGGTAGAAGATATAGCAAGGGTGTAAGTGCTTTCAAGGTAGCTCATGAGGAAATCCAAATGGCCCATCCTGAACCATTTATATTTGGTGCACCTGCCCCACCACTCAAGAACAAGACAGCTGCTTGTTCCCAGGATCTCCCAAACCAAAATCAGACTAGGGGAATGTCTGTCAGCAAGTTAGACTTGGGCATATCTGAGGCCATCAAAAGTATGTTTTCTGAAAAGAAGACTACTGGTAGGGCTCAAGAAATTTCAAGTACTTCTACTGCCAGACATATCCCAAATCAGACTATGGCTGAAAGATAAAAGAAAAAGGATCCTGATGTACCTTCTGGACTGAGAGTTGCTGACAGTACTACTACAAGACCAGCTCCTAAAAGAGGTACACCATTTTTGAGTGTCAGTGCTATGGCAGAGTGGGACACTATGCTATTGTTTGCAGGCACAATACAAGTGTGCCAAGAGCAAGAGAGAGCTTACCTGCCAGAAGACTTGTAGGTAGGCATACTTATTATCAGTCTAACATGCACCTAGGATCCAATAAGAATTGGTGTCCTAAACATAACTTACTTATGTCTTGCAGGTTAGTCCAAGTGAACATACCCCTATATGGTACTTGGACAGTGGATGTTCCAGACACTTGACTGGAACAAGAAGCATGCTGAAGGAATACACTCGAGTAAAGAATGAACCCAAAGTCATATTTGGTGGTTTAGATCGGGGAGTGACTAAAGGGTATGGTAAGATAACAAATGACATTATCACCATCACATAGGTAGATTATATGAAAAGTATGCAACACAACCTCATAAGTATAAGCTAACTATTTGATCATGGTTATGACATTTCATTCCTCAAGTGTCAGTGCCAAATCAAGAGGTCAAGTGACCAAGGGGTCATCTTGACAGGCACTAGGACATGAAATGTCTATTGCCCTATTTGTGCATGTGAAAGTAAAGACTCTCCTATATGCCTAGTTGCAAATAAGAAAGTCTCATATTGTATCCAATGGCACAAGAGGCTGACTCATCTGAACTACAAGACCATAGGCAAACTATTTAGTAAAGAGTTAGTTAGAAATAGCCCTAGGTTGAAATGCACTTAGGAGGGCATCTACTTTGCATGCAAAAGGGCAAACAGACAAAGACATCCATCCAGAGCATTGGGGTCAAAGACTCGACGAGGAACTTATTCCTCCTGCATATGGACTTGTTTGGTCCTATGCTAGTTCAAAGTCTAGGTAGGAAAGTCTACACACTTGTGGTTGTTGATGACTTTTTCAGATTTGCTTAGGTGTTCTTTCTTAGGAAGAAATCTGAAACCCCTAAAGTTTTCAAGACATTTGTCAAACAAATTTATAATGAACTTAACAGTATTGTGGTCAAAATTAGAAATGACCATGGAACTGAATATTAGTCTGAATGAATAACAAGGTTCTATGAAGAGCAAGGGATTCAACAATAATTCTCCTCTCCTAGAATACCCCACTAAAATGGGATTGCTGAGAGGAATAATGGAACTCGCATAGATGCTTGTAGGACCTTGTTAAGTGACACATCTCTCCTAGAATATTTTGGGGCTGAGGAAGTAAATGTTGATGCATGAAAACGGAGAGTGACGAGCACCACCTGCTAAAGGTTAGAGCCGAAGGGAATGGAAGTGAAAAAGGCAACTGCAAGTAGCAATCTACTTAGTAGATGAGAGAAAAAGAACAGTAGAGCCGTGAGCCACGACAACACCAGACTTCGCCGGTCGCGGCCTGAATGCCTCTCTTGCAACGGGCTTTCCTGTGATTTCAAACGAGTTTGATTATAGATTTGATTAATAGCTAAGTAAGGGCAAAGTGCAAGAGCAGAGCAAGCTGGAGACTGCAAATCTTGAGATTTGAGTCCACAACCTTTAATAGGTAGGATCTAGGGCTCGAGTCAGCATGCTTTGGGTGTTCAACCTCCCCCTATTTATAGGTTCGGGGTCCCTGCCAAAACGGGTAGGGCTAAAATAATCGGCTGCCCGGGGTACAGGAGTACTGGACAGCGATGACAGGAAGCAAAAAAGAGAAGACACAACAGTTCACACAATAGGGGCAGGCTGGGCTCGGGGGCTGGAGGTTCCGTCTGTTGCTGCAAGGCGCGATCCTGTCGGAGGGCCGTGGCCTGGGGAGACTGATCCATGAGTCCGCCTAAAGAGGATCAATTTTGTGAGTTGATCTACTAGGGCATGATGAGCTAGGCGCACAGTGAACTAAGTCCACCACGGAAGAGCCGGATCATGCTGATGCTTGACGATCTGGGAGAAGTGCCAAACCGAGTCTGCCACTGATGTGACCATGGAACCTTGTACGTGTTGCGTAGTTTGGGGTTAAAACAATCCCCGCACATTTTTAATCTTCCGGAAACTTTGAACATGTTAGCTTAACCGCTGAGTCTACATGCCTCATTAATGCTGTCAGCGCTAAAAATATCGCCGGAAGTTCTGTATTTGCCAAAAGTTGCAATCGCCATGGGTCGCTTCTCACCCCTTACGGTCTTCACTTTGTAGTCCGACATGACAAGACTTGGTGCATTTTTCGGCAGCCTCACTTCCAAGGATGAGAAGCCAAATCGGCCAATGAAAACCAAAAAAAAGTGGTGAAGACAGGAGCGCCTGTCTGCTCTACTGTGGAAAGTTCTCAGAGCAAGAAGCCGGGTGCGGAAGAAGTCTGCCAAACTAATGAGATTGCGCGCTAGAAATCTTGGGAAGCCACTGTATCCCAGTCTTTAAACCGACCAAAGAGCGCGGACGAAGCACTGAATCCGCCTGAGAATGCTGACAATCAGAAACCCACGAACTCAGCGGAAATGTTCCGAATAAATAACAAAGCCGAAGTTTCTTCGCTGGATGCCCAGCAGCCTATCATCGACCTGGATCAAGACAGGCGACCTGTTAGAGAGGAAGCTGAAGAGGGGGTCCCTTCACAGACACTAGTTGTTGCGAAACTAGAGCCAGTCCGCGAGAGTCAGCCGGACTTAGGGTAGGTCGTCGCGGACTCCTCTGAGAAAGGCGGCTCTTTTGGGAAGGAGAGAAAGAGGGACAAATCCACCGTCACAGAGCGAGTTGAGAAGAAGCTACCGATAAGGAAGGAGAAGAACATCTTCGTGCGGACTGGGGCTGCGAGCTTGCAGTACAGGGCATGATAAAAAGTTGTTTCCGAAGGCGTCCTCGTTACACCGGAGGCCCATGTCCCGGGAAATAATTCCGTCTCAACAGTCAGTCTGTCAACTGACGAAATAATGAACTCTATAGATATCGAGCAACTTTGTCTCATAAATCAATCCTTGTTGGAGGTGTTGCTGCCCGAAGTTGAAATTTTGGGGGTTAAGATTGGCGAGCACCCCTCTTCATCTACTGATGAGGGAGAAGAGAAGTCAAAGCTAAGGGAGAAAATTGTCTAGCAGAAGGAGAAGATCGCCGCCCATATGGCGGTAGTGGAGGCGGCCTCGAAACAGATCGCTGCAGGAAAAGAAGCCGAAGATCTGTGAGTTGTAGCTGAGCTACTGCGGACAGGTAAAATCCAACCGCCGCCAAAGTATTTTAAGCGTCAGTGGCTTTACAGGTCACCACAGCGAAAATCAAGGCCAATCAAGATTATCACGGAGAATGAATATATAGTTATTTCAACGAGCTCGGCAGCTGAGAAGAGAACCCAAGTCCATTGCGAATGGAGGAAGCGGTTAATCGACTTTGATCCGGAGCGGATAAGGCGACCTGTATTTGATAGTCGCCAGCTCGCTGTGACCTTTGACAAAAGTGATGTTTTATCTCTGCATTTTGAGTCTGTTGCGGCCTGGATTTGAATATGAACTTGGCTTTCTTTGTTGCCAAAGGGGGTCGCCACCAGGCTCTGTTGAGTCTGGCGAGATCGTGCCTACACCAGATGCTGCAGCTGACGCGATCTCGCTTAATGAGTTCCCAAAAGGCGAGCAGTCCGGCATGGACAAAAGTGTAATGTTAAAGAAGAAATTTCAAGATGAAATTAAAGAAATTAGAGCGGAGTTAAAGAGGGTGGTAGAGCGCGAGAAGGCTCTGAAGGATCAGGTCGCCAACATATCAAGGGTGTTGGAGAGGTGTGATAAGGAGAAGAAGCAGTTTGTTGATGATGCCCGCTTCTACAAAGGAAAATATTTGGCACTAGTGCGGGAGGATAAGGGCAAGCGGACTGCTGAAGTTGCGGAGGAGAGGCCGCGAATGCCAGATCGTGCCGCCTCATCGGAAGCTCCAGTTCCAGCAGGAGGTAGCCAACCCGCCGCGGATGAGATATCATGGTCGGCAACCGAACCCATGGTTCCTTTTGGCCGGGTAGACCGGGAGGCCGCACATATGCACAATACTATCAACTCCATGCATCATCATATCTATCATTTGAATGGTGAGGTACTTCAAATGAGTGACCAAGAGGCACATCTGTGCAGAGATAGAATGGAGCTGCCTGTGCGATCTGATAACAGAGACCGCTGAGACCGCAAGATTACAAACTATTTGATTTTTTATGTATAATTTGTTATTTGAACAATGCTTTAATTTCTGTTGTTAAGTGACATAAGAACTGTGATATTGCATTGTTGCTTGAATAATGTTGTGGCTTGCGTCACTTGAAATCTGTGCAGGATTGTAAAAGAACTGTGCGTATTGATGTTGTGTTCCGCTTCTTTGATTTGAAATATGCTTGTGAACCGATTCGCTGGTAGAAAATCGGCGAACTGCGTGGACTCTGTTCTTTGCCCGCGAAATCTTGTTTAACAATGGTTTGCTGAATCGATTGCGAGCCAGGTGGACTGGCTGATCAAACTACGTAGTCTGGCTGAAAAACCTGTCAGACCCCATTGTTATAAATATAGCCTCGCTGTTTCTTCTATGAAGGAATGCGATTAAAGCAGAAGTCTTTGCGGCCTAAGAAGATGGTGTCTTCCAGAACTGATGCCGCACTCGGCTTCCACGCTGCCGAGAACAAGAGATGCAAATTAATGGAGGCCGATCTCGAGTCCTTTGCTAAAAAGCATATGGTGGACTCGCCTGTGCTTCTCCACCTACCAGTTGATGACGAAAGATTGAACTTTTCCACTGCAACCCAGATCGCGGTGCCCATTGATCATTTCGACAGCAGATTCAAGTTCCCCCTACTGTGGGAAATAGCAGAATTTTTTGAGCACAACGGAATGGTGTCGGGCCATCTCGTGCCCAATACCCTTGCCACAATCTACAACTTTATCTCATATCTATGATCTGAAAAAATTGCCTTTTCCTTGGATATCTTCAGAAAAATATTCTCAGTCCGCTCCATTACTCCATCTGGAGGTCACATGTACAAGGGCGTGATATAGTTTTACTGCTGAGGAATGAAGGTGATGGGTTTGTCGAATAAGATCCACAACTGGACCACGCGGTTCTTGATCTTTGAAGGCGAGCTGGGATTAGCGCACACCTATCTGCATGAGCGCACGGACTACGTCTTTAAGAGCATCAGGCTTGACGCGGTGGAGGCTGCCATCATTAAGTTTCTCGCGGGAGCAAGGCTGGATATCGAATACTATATCCCGCTGCTCGCGAGCCTTGGCGGCGTAACTTGCGAAGAAAGTAAGCCTCACAAACTGAGTTTGTATCCGCTGCGACCTGCACTTTGTTGACATTCTTTTCTTCTTGCAGCGGTCTTAGCGGTCCCTGCGAATCCTCCGCAAACACCTAGCGGCCTAACTCCCACTCAAAGGGAAAGGTAGCAGGAGCTCGCGAGGAAGAGAAGGGAAGAGGGAGACCCCGTCGTGGACTATGCTTCATCAGAAAGCTTTGGGATGTAATGTTTTGGAAATCGGCACAAGGAACTCTGGGGCAACCTAATGATCCACTAGCACAGCAAAAATAAACATGTCCACCTATCTACTGCGCTTCCATCATGGAGAAGTCCGAGTATAACCCGCGATGAACACGTCGCGATCTCCGCGCTTTATGGAAAGCGCAATCTGCGCGACCTGAAGCAAGTGCCTCCTGCCCAGCTCCCCCTCCTGGCCACGCAAGCAAATGGGAATAGCGTTGTCACCAGCCACATTCTGGGCTGCTTGACTATGGACCTGCTTAAAGAAAACGAGCAACTTCTGCAAGATATGAAATCGCTTAATGAAAGAAATAAGCGGTTATGAAAAAGAGTTCCTCTGCAAAAGGAAGAGGCAGCGGTAAGCTTTATATTCGCATCGATTTCCCTTTGAAGTCCGCGACGACCTGATGCTTCTGTTTTTTGTCCTTCTACAGGTTCCATATGACATGGGGAATGAAAACATCAAGGCTGCCAAACTCCCTTTCATGAAGGAAATTGTCGAGATCGCTATTGAGCGGTTCGTTGATGGTGGCTTCTGTAACACCCCCTATCCGTGGCATAGCATATAGCAGTAGGTCCGGCCAGGGCACGACGCCATATACTACAGACAGACCGGGTGGTTACTCATGGAAACCATCCAACCAATCATAACGTCCTACACAGAGCATTCTAGCGGAAGCAATATTAAAGTTGCAATAAAGAACCCAGCACTAAAGCATGAATGTCAACTAATACCAAAATAGGAATGTTATAAGATACACCGGTATAAGCCTTAAGGCCTTACAAAAATTGTTCACTTCATATTACATGTTTTACAAACCACGGCACGCAGGCCGGCCACACATGAATAAAGCAGTAAACACTTCCAATTGGTCCTTCGAGGGCCATCTTCGCAAAAAGGGCTTTAGCCCGCTATTGACCGCTTGGTCCAAGCAGCACCTGCAAACAACAAACCACCGCCCGGTGGCAAAACAAGGCAACGGTCAGCAATGCTGACCAAATTATAACGATCCCGCCCCCAAATCGGGACGGCGATGCTCCTTCCCTGCATTCCATTAGCATAAGCGAGCAATATATAACAATATTCATTTCATCACAGGCGTAGGCTCATACGGCCACACACCCCGTGCACTCAGGGCACATTCTCGGTGAACACAGTCTAAGTCTGCCGACTCACCACCATCCCTTTGGACGACCAATCAATGAGCAGTTTGTCTTCCCGGCATGGGTCACGGTAATTAAAATCATAGACCGCCGAAGACTCTCATCTATGCCAATGGCTCTAATCCGAACGACATAGAACGGGTACGGTTCCATCTAACCCATGCTCACAACGCAACGATAATTTAAACCATATGCGCTCGCAACGGTAATTCAAACTATATGCGCAGGTCAAACTTCTCCCGAGTCCCGTTTCCATCACATTTCACATAACCCGGTTATGTTCAAGTTGGCTCTCAGGACACCAAGTTGGCAAGATCACACATCCGCCCAGTTTTCGGGTGCACCTTGGGTTAATCCCCAAGGCTCCCTATTGCAATCTACCGTCTAGAAAACCCGAAAAACAACCAATAGCATGGAGTCTTCTCCGGCATTATGCAATGCAACATCACCGATCAAGACCAACACGTCCGGATAGGCTTCACACATCATGCCTATGTCCAATTTCGCTTACAGACTCTAAACAATGGGGACTTCACATATCTACCCGAAGGAACGCCTCCAACTCTCCGCAAACTCGCAAGAGCGGGCTTCCTATGCAAAGAAGGAGAGCTACTCATGCTCAAGAAGAGAATCGTTACCCTAGCGTTCCTCTTTGGTGCCATGGAAAAGTAAGCGAATGAAAAGCACCGCACTAGCTTCGCCTCCGTGGATCCAGATTCGGCTCGCGATTTGGAGCTTCGAAGCTCCTCCAATGGCCGGATCTAGCTTCTTCTTCTCTCCTTGGATCTCCTCTCTCTCTAAGTTTCTTGAAAGATAATAACTTATGAAAAGTGAGGGTTTCTAAGTCCAATCCCGTGTATATCCCTTCAGGAACAACCCCCAGCTGTTGGATCATCAATTAAAGAAATGAACGGCTTTGATTCGGGACTGAAATGCCCAATCTGGATCGCACACGGCCTGGCACACGCCCGTGTCCAGGGCCGTGTGCCTCATTCGCCGTCAAAATCGAATTGCCTGGAACAACACACGAGTATCGAACACGGCCGTGTTCAACCTGACACACCCGTGTTCCACTGGACACGGCCGTGTGGCCAGCCGTGTACCCCCATCATTTTTCCCCGAAAACAACCCGAGCACTGCACGGGTTCTAGGACACGCCCGTGTCCTTGCCCGTGTCACCTCAACACGCCTGGGCTCCAGGCCGTGTACACGGTCTCGACACTCGACACTTCGTCGAGCGACGATTGTCGATCTGATGACACGACCTTGGACACGCCCGTGTCCTAGGCCGTGTGCCTTGTCTCGACACAATGTCGAGATCAAAGTGTCGACTTCCCGGGACGAGTGTCGACACGGGTCGACACGCCCTGCGGCACGCCCGTGTCGCAGGCTGTGTGCCATGTCTCGACACTTCGTCGAACGCAGAGTGTCGACTTCGCGGGCTAAGTGTCGACACGGGTCGACACGCCCTGCGACACGCCTGTGTCGCAGGCCGTATGCCCAGTCTCGACACAATGTCAAGACCAAGATGTCGACTTCCCGGCTGAGTGTCGACACAAGCTTGACACGCCCTGGGACACGCCCGTGTCCCAGGCCGTGTGCCTGTAGCCAGAACCCAAAACTGGCCCAAAACATCCCCCGTCACTCTTTTGAGTTTCGGGGCGTCACAACTCTCCCCCTCTTAAAAGAATTTCGTCCACGAAATTATATAAAGGAAATAAATGTACAAAACCAAAATTTGTACCTGAGCGGAACAACTCCGGATACTCGTCAAGCATAGTCTGCACTCGCTCCCAAGAGAGCTCCTCACGACTGCAATTGTCCCACCGGACCTTGACCATCCTGATCTCTTTATTGCGTAGCCGCTTGACCTCCGAGTCCTCAATCCGCACGGGCTTAACCTTTGTCGTTAGCCCACTATCCACCGGCACTTGATCAACCGCGATCACTTGCGTAGGCTCTTGCACCGCCTTGCGAAGCACCGAAATATGGAATACATCATGTAAACCACTAAGCTCCACTGAAAGCTTCAACCGATAGGCCGCCTCACCAACTCGCTCCAGAACCTCAAACGGCCCAAGGTATCTCAGGCTTAGCTTTTTCAATCGCCGCACCCGCGAGACACCCTTGAACGGCTTGATCTTTAAGTACACATAGTCGCCCACAGCGAACTCCACGTTCCTGTGCTTGGTATTATAGTACTTCGCTTGCCGGTCCTGAGCGATAAGCAACCTCTCCCGAATGGTTCTCACCAAAGAAGTAGCATCCTCCACTTCCGATCACTTATATAACTTTGACTCACCCGTTTCTAACCAAGACAACGACGTGCGACATTTTCTACCATATAGGGCCTCGAAAGGCGCCATCTGAATACTCACTTGGTAGCTATTGTTGTATTCGAACTCCACCAAATAAAGGTGGTCTTCCCATTGCTTTCCAAAATCCAAGACACACATGCGAAGCATGTCTTCCATGGTTCTATTGACCCTCTCGGTCTGCCCATCCGTTTGCGGATGTAAGGCTGTGCTGAATTTCAACTTTGTTCCCAACATTTGTTGCACAAGCCTCCAATCATTGGACGTGAACCGCCCATCTCGGTCACTCATGATGCTGCGGGGCACACCATGAAGCCGTACAATGTTATCCACATAAAGCTTTGCCAACTTCTCCACCGGATAATCCTTCCTATGCGGAATAAAATGCGACACCTTCGTTAACCGATCCACGACCACCCAAATGGCGTCGTTCCCCTTTTGCGACCTTGACAAACCGTGCACAAAGTCCATAGAGATGTCGTCAAATTTCCACTCCGGAATAGGCAAGGACTTAAGAAATCCTCCCGGCTTTTGACACTCCGCCTTCACCAAGGTGCAAGTTTGGCACTTCGCTACGTATAGCGCCACATCCTTCTTCAAACCCGGCCACCAGAATAGTTTCTTCACATCACGGTACATCTTCGTGCTCCCCGGGTGAATCGAGTACTTGGTATGGTGTACCTCGTACAACAACTCCACCCGCAAATTGCCCACACTTGGGACGCGCAGACGACCGTCTTTCCAAAGCAATCTGTCCTCCACGACGAATTGGGAATTTGACCCATCCAGAGCCTCTACCATGAACTGCTTCATATGAGCATCCATATCCAAAGCCTGCCGAATACGATCAGCCAGGTCATATTGGACTTCAGTCCAATTCAGAACTGCTTCAGCACTTGATTGCCTATCCACACAAACAATCTCCAACGCCTCCAACTCCCGCACCAACCGCTCATCATGCACCGATAGCCAATTGGCTTGAGCTGGGGCTCGGCGACTCAACGCGTCCGCAACCGCATTCCCTTTTCCAGGCACGTAGTGGATCTTGAATGTATAGTCCCCCAGGAACTCCATCCATCTACGCTGTCGCATATTCAGATCTTTCTGATCAATAAGATACTTCAGGCTCTTGTGATCGGTGTAGATATCAATCTTCACACCGTACAAATAGTGTCTCCACATCTTCAAGGCAAAAATCACGCCCGCTAACTTAAAGTCATGGACCGGATAATTCCTCGCATGTACTTTTAGCTGTCTCATAGCCCTCGGTCCCACATGGCGAACTCAGCACAGGCGCCGTGGTTAACCGACACTTCAACTCCTCAAAAGCTCGCGCGCACTCCGGCGTCCAAACGAACTTATGCTCCTTCCTCGTCAAAGTAGTGAGAGGTAACGCTATCCGCGAGAAGTTCTCTACGAAGCGCCTATAATAGCCGGCAAGCCCCAGAAAGCTCCGGACTTCCGCTACCGTAGCAAGCTCAGGCCACTCCCGTATCGCAACAATCTTCGCCGGATCCACAGCAATACCCTCTCCACTCACTATATGACCGAGGAACGCCACTGAGGATAGCCAAAACTCGCACTTCGAGAACTTGGCATACAACTGATTTCTCCTTAGCGTCTCCAAAACCAAATGAAGATGCTTGAAGTGATCTTCCTCACTTTGCGAGTATACCAAAATATCGTCGATGAAGACGATCACGAAATGGTCCAAGTACTCCCTGAAAGTCCTGTTCATCAAATCCATGAACACTGACACCGCATTAGTCAGCCCAAACGGCATGACCGTAAACTCATAATGCCCGTATCTCGTACTAAACGCTGCCTTCGGGATATCAGTCTCCCTTATTCACAGCTGATACTAATCAGCCTTGAGATCCAACTTCGAGTACACCGTCGACCCTACCAACTGATCAAAAAGATCATCAATCCGGGGATCGGGTACTTGTTCTTCTCCGTCAACTTGTTGAGCTCCCGATAATCAATACATAGCCTCAAGCTTCCGTCCTTCTTCTTAACAAAGAGGACCGGTGCGCTCTAAGGCGAAGAACTAGGGCGCACATACACTTGATCCAACAACTCTTGCAATTGAACTTTTAGCTCCGCCATTTCCTTAGGCGCTAGCCGATAAGGAGATCGTGACACAGGATTTGCACCTGGCACTAGCTCAATCATAAAATCTATCTCCCGCTGAGGCGGGGCTCCAAGAAGATCTGAGGGGAACACATCAGGGTATTCCGATACCACTGAAATACAATCCAACGCGGGCTTCGGCTTTACAACCTCCACTAGTGTAAAGAACAGTTCTGCACCGGCACGAACCACCTTCACCACCTGAAGAGCAGACATCAACGTCTTGCTCGACCCCTTTAAGCCCGTAAAAGTCGTCTCACAACTTGCTCCCAGCTTGACTTCCTTGCGACCGCAGTCAATATAGTCATGCTACTCCGAGAGCTAGTCCATGCTAAATATAACGTCGAACTCCACTAACGGAAGTAAAGACGCCTGCAGATCGAACTCTTGATTCCCAATACGAATCTTAACATCGCAGATCCTATCCACGCGCATCGAACACCCATTGGGCAACAACACATCCAACTTATCCTTCGACATCGAAGAAGGGACTCCGATGCGTGATATAAATCCTTTGGACAAGAAGGAGTGTGAAGCTCCCATATCGAAGAGTGCTCGTGCCGGATTTTACAAATCAATACAAATCCTAAACAAGCAGTGGTAAGGTAACATGTGCATAACAAGTATTTAAAGAAATTGACTTGCTATAAATTAAACCGTACCTGTCACCACATCAGCCTGTTTGATGTCCTCCTGTTGGCCAAGATTATAGACCCTTGGTTGGGCCGGAGCATAGTGGGATGCGGTCGACTCCACCGCCTTACCCTTCTCTTCATAAGTAGCTCCCGGCTTTCTTTCAGACTTGGGACGTCCGCTCCAACAGTCGTGGGCAAAGTGCCCCGTCTTTCCACAAGTAAAACACGCGCCCGGGGTCCGACTCGTAGTCGCCCCAGAAGCACCAGAAGGAGCTAGACCCGAAGTCCTATGCTTCTTAAAGAATCTTTGATAGCCAGACTTTGAAGTAGTCGACACTTTGAACCCAGATTTCTTCTCGCCCAAGCTTTTCTTTTCCTGCACATTCTTCATGTCCTTCTCCAAGGACCGGGCCGTGTTGACCAAGGTTAAGAAACCCTACGTCATCGGCCCCGAGAGTATTAATCTCAACTCATCTCTCAAGCCTTCGTAGAATCGATTAGTCTTGCGTTCCTCATCCACGATGGTGGAGCTAGCATATTGACTCAAACGAGTAAACTCGTGGAGATATTCATCCACGCTCTTGTCACCCTGAACCAAATTCAGAAATTCGTTCTCCAACGCTATCCTCTGCATCAAAGGAAGGTATCTAGCCAAGAACAATCTCGAGAACTCCTCCATCGAGACATCACCAAGTTGTCTACCTCTCAATAAGTGTAGCTCCAATCCTTCCCACCACATCCTCGCTTCACCATCCAGAAGGAACGTAGCGATGGTGGTCATTTGCCACTCCTCTATCTCCGTTTCTGTCAGGACTCTCTTCACCCTGGAGAGCCAGTCTTCATCCTGAGATGGGGTTCCTAACCCCGAGAATACCGGAGGGTTAAAGCTCATTACATGCTTAAGCTGCCTCTCGGTTGCCCTCCTTGGCACAAGAGGTTCCACAACCACTTTCTCCACTCTCCTCGGCTCAGCCTCTTGAAGAGGTTCCTGCTCCATCGCAGGAGCGGGCTGCTGCGTTTGCCTTGCAGGCTGCGCATTTATCACGGCCAACACTGCTTCGGCCACCAATCGTATGTTCTCAGCCGATAGAGGTGTTGCAGGAGCAACATTTGGTGCACTGCTAGCCTCAGAAACTCGTCGTTCTGACGGCCCAACACCACTTTTGGTCACCTATAGTGGTACAAAACACCGTTAAGCGACCAAATAAAATTGCAAACAACAATTATAGGAACACGCAGGTTCCTCAAACACGTGTATTTTCATTCCTAAGTGGACATTCATGGGTTCTTTTACTGTTATAACGATGACGCACACAATATGCTCACCACCCCTTAAAAAGAATTCGCCCACGAATTCATTTTAAGTCCGACCAAAACCTGTAGTCTGATACCAAATTGCAACACCCCCTATCCGTCGCATAGCATATAGTAGTAGGTCCGGCCGGGCCCGACGCCATATACTACAGACAGACCGGGTGGTTACTAATGGAAACCATCCAACCAATCATAACATCCTACACAGAGCATTCTAGCGGAAGTAGTTTTAAAGTTGCAATAAAGAACCCAGCACTAAAGCATGAATGTCCACTAATACCAAAATAGGAATGTTACAAGATACACCAGTATAAGCCTTAAGGCCTTACAAAATTGTTCACTTCATATTACATGTTTTACAAACCACGACATGCAGGCCGGTCACACATGAATAAAGCAGTAAACACTTCCAATTGGGCCTTCGAGGGCCGGCTTCGCAAAAAGGGCTTTAGCCCGCTATTGACCGCTTGGTC
Organism: Platanthera guangdongensis; assembly: GCA_039583875.1. Lineage (NCBI taxonomy): Eukaryota > Viridiplantae > Streptophyta > Magnoliopsida > Asparagales > Orchidaceae > Platanthera > Platanthera guangdongensis. The sequence continues at coordinate 125,773,864 of CM077162.1, read as the reverse complement.
CAGCAGCACATGCAAACAACAAACCACCGCCCGGTGGCAAAACAAGGCAACAGTCAGTAATGCTGACCAAATTATAACGATCCCGCCCCCAACTCGGGGCGGCGATGTTCCTTCCCTGCATTCCATTAGCATAAGCGAGCAATATATAACAATATTCATTTCATCACAGGCATAGGCTCATACGTCCACACACCCCGTGCACTCAGGGCACATTCTCGGTGAACGCAGTCTAAGTCTGCCGACTCACAACCATCCCTTTGGATGGCCAATCAATGAGCAGTTTGTCTTCCCGGCATGGGTCACGGTAATTAAAACCATAGACCGCCGAAGACTCTCATCTATGCTAACGGCTCTAATCCGAACGACATAGAACGGGTACGGTTCCATCTAACCCGTGCTCACAACGCAACGGTAATTTAAACCATATGCGCCCGCAACGGTAATTTAAACCATATGCGCAGGTCAAACTTCTCCCGAGTCCCGTTTCCATCACATTTCACATAACCCGGTTATGTTCAAGTTGGCTCTCAGGCCACCAAGATGGCAAGATCACGCATCCGCCCAGTTTTCCGGGTGCACCTTTGGGTTAATCCCCAAGGATCCCTGTTGCAATCTACCGTGTAAAAAACCCGAAAAATAACCAATAGCATGGAGTCTTCTCCGGCATTATGCAATGCAACATCACCTATCCATACCAACACATCCGGATAGGCTTCACACATCATGCCTATGTCCGATCTCGCTTACGGACTCTAAACAACGGGGACTTCACATATCTACCCGAAGGAACGCCTCCAACTCTCCACAAACTCGCGAGAGCAGGCTTCCTATGCAAAGAAGGAGAGCTACTCATGCTCAAGAAGAGAATCATTACCCTAGCATTCCTCTTTGGCGCCATGGAAAAGTAAGCGGATGAAAAGCACCGCAGTAGCTTTGCCTCCGTGGATCCGGAGTCGGCTCGCGATTTGGAGCTTAGAAGCTCCTCCAATGGCCGGATCTAGCTTCTTCTTCCCTCCTTGGCTCTCCTCTCTCTCTAAGCTTTTAGAAAGATAATAACTTATGAAAAGTGAGGGTTTCTAAGTCCAATCCCGGGTATATCCCTTCAGGAACAACCCCCAGCCATTGGATCATCAATTAAAGAAATGAACGGCTTTGATTCGGTACTGAAATGCCCAATCTGGATCACACACGGCCTGGCACACGCCCGTGTCCAGGGCCGTGTGCCTCATTCGCCATCAAAATCGACTCGCCTGGAACAACACACGGGTATCGAACACGCCTGTGTTCAACCTGATACGCCCGTGTTCCACTGGACACAGCCTTGTGGCCGGCCGTGTACCCCCATCATTTTTACCCGAAAACAACCCGAGCACTGCACGGGTTCTAGGACACGCCCGTGTCCTTGCCCGTGTCACCTCAACACGCCTGGGCTCCAGGCCGTGTACACGGTCTCGACACTCGACACTTCGTCGAGTGAAGATCTTCAACCTGATGACACGGCCTTGGACACGCCCGTGTCCTAGGTCGTGTGCCTTGTCTCGACACAATGTCGAGATCAAAGTGTCGACTTCCCGGGATGAGTGTCGACACGGGTCGACATGCCCTGCGACACGCCCGTGTCGCAGGCCGTGTGCCATGTCTCGACACTTCGTCGAACGCATAGTGTCGACTTCGCAGGCTAAGTGTCGACACGGGTCGACACGCCCTGCGACACGCCCGTGTTGCAGGTCGTGTGCCCAGTACAATGTCAAGAACAAAATGTCGACTTCCCGGCTGAGTGTCGACACAAGCTTGGCACGCCCTGGGACACGCCCGTGTCCCAGGCCGTGTGCCTGCAGCCAGAACCCAAAACTGGCCCAAAACGTTCCCCGTCGCTCTTTTGAGTTTCGAGGCGTTACAGCTTCGCTAAGGAGGGCGTAGATGGCGTGCCATTTCTCCAACTCTTTCCTGAGTTGGAGGACCAGGTCGCAGCAATGGAGCGGGCTGCCAAAGGAAAGAAATCAATTGATGACATTGAGGTAGAAGAAGAAGAAGATCAAGAAGAAGAGGAACAAGGTGGTGGCGAGGCCGAAGATGTTGCTGATGATGCTGGTTCAAGCCAGCGAGGTGGAGTTTAGTCCGCCGAGTCCGATTCATCTCCATCTAGCACTGTTAACGAGAGCTCGCCTGGCGAGTCCGCAGTTAGCAAAAGCTCAGATAGCAGCAGAGGAAGTGGCTCGGAGGGCTACTCCCCTGAAGTTAACGTAGAAGGATCAAGCTCTGATGCTCCTGCGGAAAAAAAGGGAAGAGGTTGACAACATAAGATGTTTTTTTAATTATTATTTTTTGAAAATGAGATGGCGGACTCAGGTTTTGAGGCCGCCGACTTTATGGATCTGATGAATAGAGTTTTTCGAGAATTCTTAGACCGTTTTTTTCATCATCTTTATAGATGATATTTTGGTGTTTTCCAGGAGTGCAGAGGAACATGTTGTCCACCTCAGGATCGTGTTGGGTACTCTCAGGAGGAACCAGTTGTATGCAAAATTTCTAAGTGCGAATTTTGGCTACCAGAGATTACATTTTTGGGACACGTCATCAGTCATGGAGGTCTCTCGATCGACCCGAAGAAGATAGAAGCGATAAGGATTGGCCGAGACTAAAGGTCATTACGGAGGTTCATAGATTTTTGGGTTTGGCAGGATATTACAGGAGGTTCATCAGGACTTCTCGAAGATAGCTTTACCGTTGACCTCTCTCACTATGAAGGGTAAAGTCTTTAGTTGGACGGTGGAGTGTGAGCTGTCTTTTGAAGAGCTGAAAGGTAGACTAATGACCGCCCCGATTCTGAGTTTTACCGTCAGGGTCAGATGGATTTCAGATTTATAGTGACGCATCGGGTCAAGATTTGGGTTGTGTACTTATGCAGCACGGAAAGGTGGGGCTAGATACCGACTGGGATCTGAAATTCAGTAGCCTACCACGCTACAACCTGCAAGCTCCCACTACACGGTCCGAAATCTTCCCGCAACACGTGGTCTTTGTGGTGTTATTCTAATGACAATGGTTTAAGGGGAGCACCCAGCTGAACTCGGCGATGTCTCCTGGTATCAGTTATCCTTTGGAGTTGTTCAGGAGACAAAAGAGAGAAAGCACTTGAAAAAGTGTCAGTATGGAGTCTTTGATCAATAATAGGTTTTAAAAAACTTTATGCAAGGAAAAGAAATGAGAAAGTTCAGAATAGAACCGTTTGAAGTCATCCTTGCTTAATGTATTAATTGTTGTTGTTGAGGAGATAAAAAGCACTTGAAAAGGTGTTAGTAAGGAGCCTTTGATAAATAATATCTTTTGAAAAACTTTACACAACAAAAAAAAGAAAGGAGGAGGTTCCGGAATAAAACCACTTTTGATAATCTCCGCTCCATGTGTGTGATACATCTTCACCATCATAGGTTTGCAAACGATAAGCCCCGTTCTTTAATACTTCTTTGATAATGAACAGACTAGCCCAATTTGGATTAAGCTTACCAACTGGGTCGGCTCTTACAACAACATCGACATTTTTATGAACTAGATCTCCCACTGAAAGTGTTTGATCCTTACGTTCTTATCAAAGTACCAGACCATACTACTCATGATCGCTTCTTGCCTTCTTGTTGTTTTGTCTCTGATCTCTTAAACATGTTCTACACTGAATCTCATCTCTTCATTGTTCAGCTCAAGTCAATCCTCCTGGCCTTGTCTAGCAAGCAGAACTCTTGGAGATGGGACCTCAAACTCATCTGAAATAAGAGCTTCTGAACCATGCGAAAGCTTGAACAGAGTATCTCTAGTTGCTGATGAAGGTGTTGTTCTTAAGGTCTAGAGGACCAAAGGGAGTTGATCAGCCCAACTTCCTTTGAGATTTTACACTTTATTTTAAAGCAGGCAGAGTATCTTCTTGTTAGCTTCTTCAACCTGGACATTGCTCCTGTGATGATGGACTGATGCAAAGTGCAGCTTTATAAAGATCTGCTTGCAAAAATCAACCATCTCACTGTTGTTGAACTGTGGCCCATTGTCTGTTATAATTGTCATCGGGATACCATGACGGTAGACTATCTCACCCCAGATGAAGTTCTTTATAACCTGAGTTGTCGTTTTAGCCAATGTCTTGGCCTCGATTCATTTGCTGAAATAGACAATCATTACTATGATGAAGCGTCGTTGCCTGCTTGTCATGGGAAAAGGACCAAGGAGATCCATCCCCAAACTGCAAAGGGACAAGGTGTTGCGATTAATCTGAGCGACTGAGCTGATTGATGTTGAAGTGGAGCAAACTTTTGGCACTGAGCATATTTATTTGCATAAGCCTCAAAATCTTTTGCTCATTATGGGCCAGAAATATCCTTGTCAGAGAATCCTTCCTTCTAGAGTCCTAGCTCCTGAGTGAATTCCACACTCACTAGAATGAACTACAGAAGAATATTACGAGCTTCCTCTTCAGAGACACATCTTACCATGGTTGACAAGAAGCTTTTTCTATATAAAACACCTGATACCAAGTAGTAGTAAGTTGCTTTCATTTGAATGCTTTTTTATCCTTGATCGACTGATGAAAGTTCCTTATTGACAGATAAAGGATATGTGGCTCCATCTAGGAGGAGCGCTGTTGGGTACATTGGTCAAATGTACCTGATTTGAAGAAGCCTCACCTAACTCAATGATATACATCAGAATGTATTTGATGTTTGTTTGAGTTAATTGTGCAGTTAGACATACACTGGACTGAAGCTGAAATTTCTAAGTCCATTGTCGACACCCAGAGGCAAAGTGTCGACACTTGAGAAAGCTTGTGTCGACACCCAGACAAGCATTTTGTCGACCACTTGGAGTCATTGTGTCCGACACTCTGGGAAGAAGTGTCGACACCAGTCAGAAAGTGTCGACACTTGAGCTGTGTCGACACTCAGTGTAGAAGGATGCAGAAAAGCGGTGTCGACACTTAGCAGAAGTGTCGACACCTTGAAGAGCTGAGTCAACACCAGACAGTGTCGACACTTGGAGTTGTGTCGACACTCAGCATAATTCTGCAGAGACTAAGTACAAGTGTCGACACTCAACACATGTGTCGACACTCATTCAGCAGAGTCAACATATGAAGAATGTGTCGATACTCTAGCACAATGTGTCGACACACACTCAAAGAAGTCACCCTTGAAGTTTGTGTCGACACTCAGCACAATGTGTCGACACACCTCAAAGAGGTCAACACTAAAGGAATTGTCGACACTCAGCACAATGTGTCGACACATAACCAGAAGACTCAACACTTGAAGATAGTGTCGACACAGGAGCTGTGTCGACACTTAGCAAAGAACAGAGAACTTGTAAAATATTCTAAGTATAAGTGTCGACACTCATGGGATGTGTCGACACTCAGCTGAAGATCAAGAATGAAGACTTGTGTCGACACCAAGAAGCAGTGTCGACACTTGACAGTTTCTACACATGAAGATGTGTCGACACAAAGGAGATGTGTCGACACTTAGAAGAATACATAAAGAATGAAGTACAAGTGCTTGTGTCGACACTCAATTTCAGTGTCGACACATGCAGAAGAAACTGTGTCGAGACATACAAGGGAATGTGTCGACACCTTGTAGACTTGTGTCGACACTTACACAACATGTGTCGACACTTGGTCTATAAGTGTCGACACTTAAGAACAGAAAGTCTCGACACTACTGACAGTTAGAGAATTTCAAGAAGTGACTGGTTGACATGACAGCTGCCAATCCAGCCGGTCTACAGCAACTGTCAGCAAGTCAAAAGACTGTTATAAACCGGATCAGCCGGTTACCATGAAGGAAGCCTATAAATAGGCACCCACAGTCTACAGAAAATGGGATATAATAATTAAGAAGTTCACAACATTACATGGTGTGATTGAGTAGTTGATCAGACTAAATCAAGAAGTGATACACATAAGATCAACACAAGAAGATCAGGCATCCAACTGCAGATCTAAGTAGTTGGAGAGAGAGAGCTCCAACCAAGGATTCAGTCTTTGGAACTAAGGCTGAGAAGAAGAATTCAGAGTCATCTGGATTTCAAGAAGCAGAGATCAAGGATCACTGCAGAAGATTCAGACTAATTCAGTTCTACTCAAGAAGCTTTGAAGAAAGCTAAGTCAGTTTGGATCAAGCTGTTTCTTCCAAGAACTCTCCAAGAAACTCTCAACTCCTCTCATTCCTTCTGAGTTGTAGAGTTAGAATTTTGTAATTTCTATTATAACTTGTAAGATCCATTGGATCTGAGTGATTGTAAGCCTATTTTATAAAGGCTGAGGGTAGGGCTTGGTGCCTGAGTGTAGGATTTGAAGAACTCTGAGTGTAGGCCTTTGATTGGCTGAGTGTAGGCCTGGGTGCTGAGTGTAGGCCTTTTGGCTGAGTGTAAGGCTTTGGGCCTGAGGTAGGACCTTGTGGGTTCTGAGCTAGTGGAGAATTTGGCCGAATCTAGTACCACTGCTAGATAGGCGAAGGGGGAAAGTGGATGTACCCAAAGATTGGGGAACCACTATAAAATTAGTGTGTCTGCTGTGCTGTGCTGTGTTGTGGCTTTTCTGTGTGATTTCTGAAATTGCTGTTAACTGTAATATCTGTGATAAACTGTTGTGCTGTCAAACAAAAGTTAAAAAGTTAGGTCACATATGTTCATCACCCCCCCCCCCCCCCCCCTCTAGGTGTTTAGGTACCATATCTTTCAAGTGGTATCAGAGCGAGGTTCCTCAAAATCAGGCCTAACTGTCTGAGGAGATCCAGTTTGGCAGATTCATTAAGTCAGGAACAGGAAACAGTTTCAAGAAAATCAAGAACATGGGTTCTTCAGAGAATCATAAGGAGTTTGGTTCAATGAAACTACCTATATGCAGAAAAGAGATCTTTGGGATCTGGAGAGAGGGTTAGGCTGTTTATGGAAGCCTCTGACCCTAGAATATACATCACAGTCAAAGAAGGGCCATATGTGCCTATGAAGATTTCAGTTTTGGATGCAAATCAGAGGACTCCAAAGGATTTCTCTGAATGACCAAGGATGAGATTGTCCTAGCAATATGGACAAAAGGGCACAGACATCATAGTCAGTGCAATTGATGATGCCACCTTCCAGAACCTTATTCACTGTAAAACTGCAAAGAAATGTGGGATACCCTCATTGTCTACATGGAAGGTTCTGAAGAAGTAAGGCAAGATAGGAAGTCCTTGCTTAATCAAGAATATGAGAGTTTTAGGCAAGGAAGAGGAGATAGCATCACTGAATGCTATAAGAAATTTTATAGAATTGTAAATGAAACTCATGTCATATGGAAGAGAGTTCACAAACTATGAGTTGAATGACAAATTCTTAAGGTCC